>VXAC01003604.1:75232-86462 GCA_013399225.1 Rhipidura dahli
CAGACGCCGGCGGGCGGGAGCCAGGGCGATGTCCTGGGCCCGTGAGGGGGCGGCGGATGCCCACCGTCCGGGGAAGCGGAGCTGCCCCTCTCCCCGAGGCGGACCGTCCCGGGTAGGGCGAGGAGCGGGACCCACCTGCCCGGCCGTGCCCAGCACATCGAAGGCTCCACAGCAGCCGCACCACCCCTCCGTTCACCGGTGCCGCGCTTGGGTTTGTTTAGCGGCAGCGGCGGCGACGGCGTTTACTCGGGCCAAGATGGCGGATGAGTGCGCTACGCATGCGCGGGCGCCGCGAGGCACGCTAGGAATTGTAGTGTCTGCCGCCGCTCGGCCGTGAGGAGATGGAAGAAGCGGGTACCAAGATGGCGCTCGAGTGAGCACTGCGCCTGCGAGATGACACGGAGCATTCTGGGAACGATAGTTCTCTCGGTGTTTCTCGACGCGTGTGAAGGGGCGCCCACCATCCCGCCACGGCTCGGCGACGGGTACGGGTAGGCAGAGGGGACAAAATACGAAGCGCGTTCTCCTTCCGGGGTTTCGCGCGCTGCGCGTTTCGAATCCAGTCGCGTACCCCCGAACTCTAGAAATTAACAGCTCGCCACCGCTCCTGGAACGAAATCTGGCAGGGGAGAACACCACCCCGACACCATTTGCTGTTTTCAGCTTTCTAACTTAATACGGACGCCGGTAACACGCGGGGCTGTAGCGAACCGCGTGCAGGGAACAATAAGGGTTCCCTAAATAAATTCCGCACCTACAGCCCCCTCACAGCCGCTCTGGGGTGTCTCTGCTCCCCCGAACACAGCAGCCACCTGCACCTTAATGAAAGGAATAAGAAGGAGGTGTCTTTACAAATAGTGGATCTGCTGCTAGATAAAGCCAGATAGTGAGAGGTCAAAGAAGTAATGGGAGGAACCATAAATTCCGTACGAATTCCATTAAATTGTCACAGACTGTTACTCACTCAAGACTGTGCTAATCCCTGGATTTAGAGAAAAAGAACAGAGACACAAGGAAAAGAATGGCGGGCGGGGGAGGGGGGGGGGGGACACATTAGAAAGGGGGGCTGTATTAAGTGATTCCAGAAGTCTGTACCTCTCAAGTACCTCAGCCAATGGGGAAAGAGAGGGAAATGAGGTTGGGAAATTAGGATAGAAAGGAGACTGCGTCCCCTGACAATTTGAGAGACCCCATGGGAAATGTCCATGACCTCTCCCTTTATTCAAATAAAGTGACAGAGCTCCTCTGTCTCCTTTTTGGACATAAACCTCTGGTGTTTGTGGATTAATTTTCCTGACACCAACACCGCAAGTGCCAGTGTCAGAGTCCTGAGCCTGGCCGCTGTTTTGGATAGTACAGTGATTATAACTTGTTTTCCCGAAGATTTCCATTAAAAGTAGTATATTTTATCTGTTTGAAAGTCCTCAGATCAAATTAGAAATAGCAAATTGTTGCAATGGTTGAGTCCACTGCAGGAATGACCAAGGAGCCACAGAGCCCCAAAACAGTGGAGGTCCGCTAATGGGCAGGGTCAGAGGTCTAAGACCACCCCCTTTTACCCCCTTTAAGTCCATGTTCTAGATAGTTCTCCTTTCCTTGATACCCCACTGGTTCCTGGGTCCCTTGTTCTACCCCTTGCCTTCCCCAGTGGTCACTGACCTGTCACCCCATGTCCTCTCCACACTCTGGCCCCCAAACAATAGGTCCCTGATGTTATGCTCACCCCTGGTGCCGATCCAGATAAAACCCCAGACCTCTCAGTGTTCTGTGCTCTTTGTCCCTGGGTATCTTCAAGCAGGGACACCAGTAAACCCCTCGAAACTCCACACGAAGGACCCCTCCCACCTGTTTGTCCCCGGCGATGCTGCAGGAGCTCTCTGACTCGGTTTGTGTGTGAGTGGCTGTGAGTATTCAGCTCCTACAGTGTGTCAGAGTGTGTCCGAGTGCGTTTGCGTGGTGCCCCGCGGAGCTGCTCCAACAGAGATGCAATTGGGATACTCTTTCCACTCCCCCACTCACTCATTGCGTCGGAAGATAAAGTGTCTCTGGGGTGCAGCTGAAAAGCAGTGCATCTAGTTGTGGCTTCATGTTGCAGCGAGAAAGTGTAAAAGAATCCGATCCATAAAACTACCTGCAAGGAAATCGCTGGAAAATCACACCCAAAACTCTTCGAGATGAGGCTTGTTTCTGGCTCTCTATCTCACAGGGCTCCGTTTTTGCTGCAGGCACTTGTTTAGCGGGCTTCCCATCTTGGATGCATTCTGGATATGGTGGTCTGGGGCCAGGCAGTTTGGTGAAGAGTAATGAAGGGCTCCTCCTCGGTTCTGCTCTCTCCCAGAAAATCGTGTGCTACAGTTTGCTTTCGGAATGCCAGAAACAGCGGGACCTTTCCCAAGAAGGATGGGTGGTGTGCACTGAATCGCAGCACCTATTTCCAGCAGATCCGTAAGGGCTGTTTTTTCCACCTCCCTATAGATAGAAATGTTTCTTCCCTGTGACCACTGATGAATTATTTCTCTCTTGCAGTTTCCTATTATTCTTCAGAGTGGTGTAAATGTCAAGTACTTGAAAACAATTATGCTGAACAGTACAAGACGGCTAGAATTTTTTTTTCTCCTTTTAATGCCTTCCTAAACAAGAATGAACTGAAGGCAAGTAGCATCAACTTTGCGTAGTATTGCCTAATAAATGTCCTAAGATTTGCACAAATGGGAAGATGCAGGTTTGTGCCAGAAGTTGACGTTTTCCTTTCCAGGTCAGAGACTCCACTGGAAAGGAAATCACAAATTCCAAATCTGGAAATCACAGAATCTCGGAATGGTTTGGGCTGGAAAGGACCTTAAAGCTCATCCAGTTCCAAACCACTACCATGGGCAGTAACACCTTCCACTGGACGAGGTAGCTCGAAATGTGTCTTTTAGTCAAACTATTCTGGTCAATAGGAACAGGCAAGGACAGCCTTGCCACTTAACAGAATATAAGCTTTTTGAGGTTTATTCATCAGCCGTAACTATGATGCTCTAGCAGAGAATCAGTTTTATTGCATCCAAGATGTTTAACAGCAAGCCCCTGTACTTGTAGAATAAATTATTCCATGAGCAGAAAGTACCAAACCTGCCTTTTTCAAGAAAACTTATCTACTAAGATCTGGATTTTAGCTGCATGTTATGTTTGAGTTTGTGTGTTTATGAAAGCACTCTGTTCTGAGTGAAATCACTGCTAACGATGCAGCCCAGAGGGAGCAGAAACACTTTTCTCAGACCTGCTTAGTAGCTAAATTCATTAAACGTAATTAGATCTATTTCATATTGCTTTTAGATCTTTAATTTTTTTTCCAACATGGATGAAAGTAGCCCAACAGAATCAAAAGTTACTGTGGGTAAGGTGGACAGACATACACTGACACTCATATAGTTCCATACGTATGTATTCAAGAAAATGGTATTTGCTTAATTTCCTTTGGCACACACAACAGAAAAGCGATGTAAAAACTGAGTCAGTTATGTATGTATGAAGTGTCTGAAGCTGTGATTGCTGCATTTCTACAGCTGTCCTAAGATGATTTCCAAGAACATTTATTTTTATTAGGGATAAAGACCCAGACTTGGAGATGTATGAGAGGTTCAGAAAGTCCAAAAGCCCAATTTTCCTTGTAGTTAAAGCCATGATGTTACCATTTACTTCAGACTAGCCTACAATCAATTTTCCATTACCCAGAAAAATAGGAGGGCTGCGATAGCATGGACAAAGTCAAAAAATGCCCAAAGCAGATAAATAATGAGTCCCAAAAAGCATAAAAAGGCCAGAGCTTTGCAGTGGTTGATCAGCTTGGATCAATAACAAAGGTTATCCTAGCAGATGAACCAGAACTACCCTCAAGCCCAGCAGAGTTTGGTCAGGAGGGTCTTCTTGAGTCAAATCCCACATCAAATAAAAATCACTACATTGCTGTACATCCTTAACCAGGAGCAAGCACAGATCTTTCTGCAAAACTGAATGAGGGTTATCTGGATTCAGAATGACTGCACACAGCCAGCTCAGACCTCCTAGCCTGAGACTTGACAGCATTTTTTTATGTCTGAACCAAAATATCAAGTGTTCCAGCTATAGACTAAAAAATTAGAAGAAAAACAGACAATTAGGCTTACTTAATTAATACTTTATTAATACAGAAACATAGCTAAATGTCCCACATTCTCTCAGTAAACTCATATAAAATAAATGAAGTCATTGTAGGTAAAGGAAGAAAATGCAGTGTGAAAATGCCAACGTTTTTTCTAGCCTTAGGTGCCTCAGAGATACTAATAATCATGTCAGTTCTCATTACCTAGATCCTGTCTCTCTGAGTCATCATTTAAGGAGGCACAAAATTACAGAGCACTTTCTGAGTGTCCATAGGTAAAACAAGAGACAAACATTGACAGCAGCATTTCATCATCTTTCCTAAGGAAGCAAAGCTCAACAGTGTGAAAAACCCACAAGTGAAAGAATTTGTTTTGTCCGTCAAGGGGAGCTAAGAACTTAAATGATCAAATCTGATGGTGACCTGATGAGCAACACTGTACAAGTTGTTGTGACCTCTCTTGTGCCCTCATTTCCCACTTTTATAATGCATTTCAAAAACTAACAACAGACAACGATACATAAAAGCTAGGCATTATATGTAGGGTGGTGAGGCCCTGGCACAGGTTGCCCAGAGAAGCTGTGGCTGCCCCATCCCTAGAAGCATTCAAGGCCAAGTTGGATGGGGCTTGTAGCAACCAGGTCTAGTGGAAGGTGTCCCTGCCTATGACAGGAGACTGGAACCAAAAGATCTTTTAGGTCCCTTCCAACCAAAACCACCCTGAGATTCCATGATTAATTTTATAAAAGCATACTGCTGAGTATTCTTTTTAAGAACTTGCTCAATTATATGCATTTAAACAAAATCTGTTCCTCCTTCCAGAAAGGGAAAGAAATGACCATCAGTCGCTACTACTTTATGCTATGTTCTCTACAACTCAACAATTTCAGATACCCCATTGGCTTAAGTAATATGGATCTCCTCAGTAACACACACACTGGTCTAATTAATCACATTTTCTGGGTGCTAACAGAATATTCTGTGTCTCACCACACTTATTTTTATCCTCAAAGACAATGGAAGAGAGAAGGAGATAAGCTTGGAAGCCTCAGCAGTGAGATGGCTCAAGGAAGAGCTGTGATTTTCCCAGGGCAGTAAACTGTATGCAGCCTGAGTCACCAGGACAAAGCTATGCTTCTCAGCTCCTTGGGAGCTCATAGGAAATGAAAGGAGCAGCACAGTAGTTCTCACTGGGTTATTAACTGCATCTCCCCTCGCATCACTACATCCTGATTAATGCAGGTTCTGCAATGATCCTTTTTCTTCAGAACAGCCTTTCATGGGTAGAAGAGAGGCGCTTCAACTTGGTACTATATGGGAACCAGGCACAGCTACTGCAGTTGCTGCTTTTATGAGGTAAATGGTAGATTTCTAGCTTCCAAGAGACTTATGTTGGTAATTTTAAATTTATAATTGGAAAATCAAGGGAAAAAATTTATTTGTTTCAGTCTGGCAGAAATTGAGAAAGAAGTAAGAAATCTACTATGCTTTTGATACTAAGAGGAATGCAACACTGTAGATAATTTCAAATTTTAGGGAATTTAAGGATAGTTTAAAGTATCTTCCATGTCTTGCCTAAGAGAGAAATATCTTAGATTCTGACAGAAGTTAAATTATTTCTTGGCCTTTTTTTGTTTCCAAGTGGCCTAACCAATGGAGTTTCCCCTTCTCCTAATAGGTTACTCAGTGACTGGATACATTTTCCCGACATAAGCATCTCTATTTTACGACATTCTTCTGCCCTCAGACCACTGCTAAAACCTCTCTTCCTCCTCAAACACTTTCCCATCACATTTTTCTTCCTGGCTAAGAGAAAAGCAGAAGCCTCAACAAAGTCTAGGTGCTGGCAGCTTGCACAGAAGCTTTCTATACACAGCCTTGGCAGACAGATTGTCACCCATGACTATTTGTATTTAAATTCACAAAGATATTTCAACTACTTTCACTAAAGATAGCTTTGTGTTGCCAGTCAATAGATATTTCCCCCCTCCCCCACTGTAAGTAATACATATTCTATTCAACAAATGCTTTTGTTTTACAAATCCTAACAGCTTCTGAGCTGAAAGTATCTAAATTCAGAAAGCATTAAAAATTCATCAGAATGCCACTGTGTATCAAAATGAGCATCTGTTTAACACTTTGCTACACTGGGGCAAAACCTCAACTATATAACCTCAGATAATGAAAAAGTCGCTTGTGTCATTCTGCAGCATATCAAAGAAGGAATGGTGGTACCCTCTGCAACCTTGGGAGGTAGATGCAAACCTCCATCCTCTTTGTGGCTTGCTGTATTGGCAAAGAACATATGAACTTGCTAGGAAGAAAGCAAAGCCACTTCTCAGAGTAGGAAGCTAAGGAATAAGGCAAAGTATGGAAGTTATTGCTCCACTGAGCCACTTGAGTCCTTATCTATGGCCACGTATGTGTTATACGAATGCTGGGTATCTCTAACAAGCTTCTGCCATTCAAAGAATATATCCCAGATTAGCAGAATTAAGTCACACTAGGACCCAATTTGCATTGCATTTTAGAGGAGCTTGCATTTTCTCTTTAAGTTGCACTTTTAACCCATCAACAGACTGTCTCTTGCTTTAAAGTTCAAATCAATTCACCAACAAATTACTTGCTCCTGATTTTGACTTACTATTTTTACACGGCTGGGTATGCTATACACACTGAGGAAATTAAGCAAATATTAAAGATTATATAATCCTAATGTAAGTATTAGAAATTATATTGATCCTGGAACACCTTGCAAATGAAAGTTTAAACTTAGGGTATTGTTGTAGGGTGACAACAGCAAAGGAAAAGAAATGCAAGCTGGTGCTGCATTTGCAAACCAGAAACTAGCATTATTGTCACTGCAGTTTTCAGTGAAACTTTGGGCAAAGTTCACACGTTTTAAGAGGCTGATGTTAACATTAGGGATTAGCAAGGCTTGTGCCAACAAATAAAGACAACCCTGAGCTGGGGCAAGCAAATAGGGAGAAGAGAAGATGACTCAGACTCTCACTCCTAACTCCTTCATGGTGGTGTAACTGTGTACCTGCAGCACAGCATGGGGTGGGGAGGCTGTGATTTTGGGCTGGCTGGAGCTTCAGAAACTGCAGCAGCTCAGGTGGAAGCCTGGACTAAGAGCAGCTGCTTGGAATTTAGATGGCTGCTTCCCTCTGCAGCAGCTGTAGCCCAGAATACAGAGCTGAGTAAAAAGAGTAAGAAGTAAGTAGAGCAGATAGGAACACAGGCAGCCTGTGCACAAAACCATGGGTTTTGGGCAGATCTTCACATCAAAGTGCAGTGCTGCAAAGACAATGGCCCTCTGGGTTTCCTCATATAGATCTGATAGAACACCTACAAAAATCATCATTCTTTGAATCAGAACCATAAAAAGATCCCAGTGAAACAGGGAAAATGCAATGGGAATTGCGTCTGATAACCTTTTAACATAATCACAGACATTGTTAATTTTTATTTGCAAAAAGCTAACCTCAAGGGAAGAGCTGGGATGCTGCATTACTGTAACTTAGGGTGGGAATTAAGTTGCATTTTGGTCACTAGTATTGCTTACTCAACCTGCATTCACCTGTCCCCAGAGGTCTGACACACAATGCATGCAAGACTTGGTTATTCCCTACCTTTGCCTCCCAGTTCTCCGAAACAGCAGGCAAATGCCAGACAGAAGTATTTATTACAGTTACTGTGAATAGATGCTTCTGGATACAAATCTACAAAACTAGCTCTACAGGATTAACCTGATGTCCATTTAGGTCTTACATTCAGGTTATCCCAACAACAGGACTGTAACACTTGCAAGAGAAATGTAGTAGTAAAATGAATCATGGAAGCATTTCAGACTTTAAATATTCTCTTGCAAATAAATTTTTCATAGCAGGAAACCTGCAGGAGTACACCATCACACTTCAACAGTACTCTCAGAAATTTAAGGCATACTGACTTTCACCTCTGGGAACAGTCCATTTCCAGAAGCACACAGAAAAGGTTATTGCATACCCACTATTATGTGAAAGAAAATCCTGTATGTAAGATACAGCTAACCTTTGAAGACACAATGGGGAGGGGGAAAAGCAACTGAAAAAATACATGCAAACACACAAAATTCCTTTAAGAATAATTTAACAGAATACATATTATATGTTCAACACTAATACAGTATATAATCCCCGTTCGATGTTCAATAGTCATACTTGGAAACATACTGTGAATAAGACATAAATAATCAAGAGGATTATTTAAAACACAAAATCACCAGCATACAAATTATGTATGTACACTTCAGAGGCTACTGCGCAGGAAAAATGGTTTCAGGGATTTCTGCACTCTATTACTACTGGGTTTTGGAAACTATTGAGTCCATTTTCCTTCCATTACATAGAAAGCACAGTCTCCACATAAAAATCATCATCCAGCAGATCTCAGCAAGTCCACTTTATAAACAAGTCCTTGCCTTCATTTCATTAGGAAAACTCTTATGCAAATATACACACATCTGGAAGGTAACAGCTGTAACATACTTGTATAGTGCTTCAAGTGATACAACCAATATCAACTGAGACTTTGGTCAGAAGTGGCAGCTCAGAAATATGTGCAATGGCTAATGTCATTTTAATACTGCCATGATAATATTCTGGTGTGGCTTGCTCAGAGCCCCAAAAAGGAGTTTAGCATGCAAGTACTTTTGTTTGGTGAAGCAATTGGGAGGAGAAAAGGTCTTTCAGTATTGGGCAAAAGATACCATTTTCTTATTAGTTATGTGAGAAGAAGTATTTTTTTCCTACTTAAATAGATTTTAAATGTTTTAAAATTCACTTTAGCATTATGCAGTCATGCTCCTATACTATTACTAAAATTGAAAATGATCCTGCTCTCTTTTTTGTGTTCCCTTGTATCAGCATGAACTTTTATGCAACCTGCACCACAGATCAGACGGCAGTTACCTGGACTCAATCTAACCTAAATGAGTTTATTTTTAAAAAGATTACTTATCTGATTAACTCATTTATACAGTTCAATATCCATGAATGTTGGTGACTACCCAGTTAAGTCAAACCAATGGGGTGCAGCTACAGTTATCTTGAGCATTAGCTTAAATGATTACTTGAAACTACTTTAGCTGCATGTCCGAGTTAGAATTCAGGCAAACAATTAAGACCAAATAAACTGATGCTATCATAATTGGTTGAGAGCACTTGATGATAAGACTTCCTCATGTAAAAGACAGCTTTAATCCTGCTCATACTAAACAAAGAAAGCTTACAATATTTGAAGCTCAAAAGGAATCAGATGAGTAGTTTTTTTGTTATTTTTGCTTTATGCACTCTTTTGAAAACATACTTTTTACTGTTTTGTGTCTTCAGATTATCCTTCCTGAAGTTCAACACATCTCCAGGGCATGAGGACTTTTATGTGAAGATATGTAAAGGATGTATTACAGCTGAATTCTTAAAACTACAGCAGTATTACACCTGAAATAATCATCACTTGCCATTAGCATTTATAATTTCACAGCAGCTCTATCTACTTTAAAACAGGACATATTTGGTGAGGGAGCCCTTACCTACTTCCTACCATCCAGTTTTCTGTATACTGTTTTTTCCTTCCCTAAACTTTATTTTATTTTTACCTAATCATGGCTTCAGACCAGGTACAATATCTATCTAATTATTCCATTACTTAAAAGCTTGTGGCTTTTACCATTATCTCTTCAACTACCTGAAAGGAAGTTTTAGCCAGGTGGGGACTGGCCTCTTCTGCCAGGCAACCAGCGACATGATGAGAAGACATGGTCTTAAGCTGTGCCAGGGAAGATTTAGATTGGACATCAGGAGGAATTTTTTTCACAGAAAGGTCTGCCCAGGGATGTGGTAGAGTCACCATCCCTGGCGATGTTTAAGGAAAACCCGGATGTGCTCTGCTCTAGTTGACAAGGGTATGAGTGGTCAAAGGCTGGACTCAGTGATCGCAGAGGTCTTTTCCAACTTAATTGATTTGTGATTCTGTGTGTGATTATCCATCAGGCTGCAGAATAACGACATCCTCCTAGAGCCAAACAAAAGAAAGTAAGACAAGAGAACAATGTTATGACCTTGATGTCCACCCTATGCCTGGTTTTAAAGCGGAAACAGTGTAGCACATATACAGATCGGGAGCAGCCCCAGCAGAAGGTACGCCAGCCCCGCCCTGCTCCACTCACCCTCTGTGAGTTTCCCTAGGGAGGAAACTAAGGGAAACTTAGCCACAAATGATCAGAACTGCAAAAGTGAGGCTGGTAGGCTGGAGACCTGTGGCTGGTGACCAGGAGCTGTAAACAAAGAGAGGGGAACCAGTCGTGGAGTTTATGGGGGAACTGGAAGTACTATGCTTGGAGACTGGGGGTTAGATGAGAAAACTCCATAGGGATCCAGATACGTAAATAAAGAAAAAGGGATAATGTGGCAGGAAAGAGCAGGAAGACCGGGTGACATGAATAAGCTGGAGTGGAGAAGAGCTGGGGAAGTTAGAAAGGTGCTTGTCTTTTATGATATCAAAAAATGTTATGATCTGTCTCCTGCACTAGGTTTTGGAGTGGCCACGGTGTAACACACGCACGGCATAACACGTGCAAGCACATATGGCGTCACACACGAGCACACGGCATCACGTGCACGGCGCAACGCACACGCGCGTGCTGTAACACACACACGGCGTTACACACACGATGCAACACAAACGCACATGCCGTAACACACACACGGTGTAACACATGCGCGGCATAGCCCGTGCGCACGGCGTAACACAGAGACACATAAGGGGTAGCACACTCACGGTGCAATGACCACACGCGGTGTAACACAGAGTAGAACACGCATACGGTGTAGCTGACAGATCCCGAGTCCCCGCGCATGCGCGCCCCCGTCTTGTCCGCTCCCCCTGCGCACGCGCAGCGTCGTGCCGTGCCCGCGGCGGGCGCGCGCGGTGCAGTGTGGGAAGGAGGCGGCCCCGGCCCGGCGGAGCGCGGCGCTGAATCCTCCTGGCCGCTCACAGCACTGTGGAGCCGCTTCCCGCCCTTCCTCCCCTCCGGCGGCCGCCGCCGCCGCCGCCGCCACCTCC
>VXAC01003604.1:86607-113271 GCA_013399225.1 Rhipidura dahli
CTGCCGCCCCTCGGGGGAGTGGTGGAGACGGGAGTTATGCCTCTCGGGGACGCGGCGGGGAGGGGGTGTCTGGCCGAGAGGGGAGTGGAGGCTGCCTGGCTATGGGCAGCTGGCTATGGGCAGGATGGGGTGGTAGCTGTGTGTGAGGCGGTGCAATGGGATGCATGGCTGTGAGAAGTGTGGGGCAGCTGGAGGGGTGCCGGAGCCATGGGCTGAGGTAAGGTAGCTCTGCATTGTGGGGAGTCCGCGCAGGCTCAGCACTGGCTCAAGTCCTGCTCTGTATTAGGCGACGGGGTGCTGGACGACGAGGTGTGTGCGTGGCAAATGGGACACTGCTGCGACAGGTAGGAACTGTCACAGGAGTGCTGGGATGGTGGCAAAGCATCATGAGCAATAGCAGAAGTGATGGGAAAAAGGGGGGGAAAGCGGGGCTGGTGTACTAGTAGAGCAAAAAGTGTGTGAGTGAGAGACAGTGGAAAACACTATAAAAAATAAATAATGTACTTAGACATAGAAACCCCCATGTAAAAGGTCACTCTTAAATCGAGATAACACTCTTAAAATCACTTGATATAACATGATGCTCACAATTTTGAAAAGTGCATAGGCATAGAGCAATACCAGTTATCTCTTTTCTAAGAGTAGGTAGTTAAGGCTGTATTTTTTTATGATTTATACATGATATTTATTTGCTTCCTTCCTTGAAGCTGCTTGACCTGATTTTTGGAAAAATCAAAACCCCATGGGAAGTATGCATATGCAGTATTTTCTAAGGAAACAGATCCTCCAAGCGATTTCAAGTGAAGATACGAAAAGCATGTATAGGTAGTATCTGCTCTCTAAAGCTGTGATTTTGGATATGTTACGAAGTTCTCTTGGATGAATGCAATGCCTTGCCATAAAGCTTGGCTATCCAGACCTCTTCTTGATGCCTAGTACATGCAAGATATTGTAGTACAATCCATATTCCATATGCTTTCGCTTTTAATAAGAACTGAAATCAAAGTAGTTGGTTACCTACTCTTATTCTTTCATTCGTATGATTTTCTCCTAATGTTGTCTCTTTCCAACTTCTGTCCTGTGAGACCCTCAGGATCTCACACAAAGGAGTGTCTGCTTTGAAGAAATTCGGTGCCGTCTCAGCTTCAGTCTCAATTTGTAAGAGGTCCATGCTGTAAAATGTGAGTCATATCAGGCTGTGCAGAATTGGTCAATAGGTGACTGTTTATTGTATGAAAAACATACCCTCTTCAGTTTATAACTTTTCTGTGGAAAGACATTTTAAATTAGTGTTTTCCATGGTAGCAGATAGAGTTAAATGTATGCGATTAAATGATTGCATATTAATGGTTTACTTTTTTAAAACCATATTTTATAAACTCTAGGATAGTTTAGGTTGGAAGGAACCTTTAAGCTCATCTCATTCCAAGCCACAGGCAGGTATACCTTCCATTAGACTGCCTAGCTCCCAGCCCCATCCAGACTGGCCTTGGAACATGTCCAGGAATGGGGCAGCTTCAGCTTCTCTGGGCGACCTGTGCCAGGGCCTCCAAACCCTCATTTTAAAAAATTTCCTCCATATATCTAACCTAAGATTCCCCTCTTACAGTTTGAAGCCATTCCCCCTTGTCCTGTCACTACAGTTCCTGATGCAGAGTCTCTCTCTGACTTCCCTGTAAGGCCTCTTCAGACACTGCAAGGTGCTGTGAGGTCTCCGTAGAACCTTCTCTTCTCCAGGCTGAACAGCCACCACTTTCTTGTCCTGTCTCCACAGGGGAGGTGCTCCAGTCCTCTTACCAACTTTGTGGTCTCCTCTGGACTTGGTCCAACATTTCCATGTCTTTCTTTATATTGGGGCATACTGTACACAGTATTTAAATGGGGTCTCTCAAGAGCGTAATAGAGCGGCAGAATACTCTGTCCAAAGGAAGGAGAAACTGGGAGCATCTTTGTGCTCTTAAAAACAGTTAGTGACAAAGAAAATGTTCTAAGTTCTCTAGAGGTTACCTGCGGGAGATCGGGACCCTCATACCACAAACCAGTATGATTTTTGCACGAGCCCATTTATTGTTTACACTATTTTTATACATTTTTGCTGCTGTAGTTCACACGATCACGCATGACCCGATTGGGTCTCTATGCTGTCCGTACTCTGCATGCACCTTTCAGAGAACCTGATTGGTTCTTGTCCCAGATGGTACAGTCCTTCTTTTTATCTGCTTTCTTGCAGTCTTGTTATTATGTTTTCCATCAGCTTCTTTCCCAAATTAGAATAGCTTACATTTCTGTAGCCTCGACGAATTCTTGAGGTCTCTGATAAGGTTAGCTGAGCATAACTTCGCTGGGATACCCAGACAGAATTTAAGTGCCTTACTACAGTTCCCCCCCTAATTATCTTAAAACTTTCTCTCCAAAGTTGATCATATATTCTATTTTACCAACAGCATTTAGAGACTGATAAATCTCTGCATCCTTTTGGTTTTACAGACTTGAGGGTGTTGGTTTATTCTGTGGGTTGATCTACAGCACTCTGCAGATGGAAATGACAATGTGTTCCTTGTACTGCTTGCTCTCACTTTTATAGGTCAGACTGGGATGGTGAGCAAAGTACTTTGTGCCAAAATGTTATTTGCACTTGGCAGCTTACAGTGGGAAAGTTTAAAATAAAGTTGTTAGAATACATTTTAAAATAAATTTTAATTTAGAAAAATCTTTGATGGTAAATGGATAGTCCTGGATAAATTGTTTCTACTACCTTACTGTTTTCAATGTGTCCATAATAGCTGGACAAGCTGGGTAATTGCCTTTAATGTTTTCCCAGTTCAGTGCTAAGCAGTTCCAGTTAGACATTCCAAATCTGATGTTTCAGGTATTAGGAAGTCAGTGAGAGCTAACCTGTTACTTAAAACTACCTTCCTTCATTGTGGCTACTTGAGGAGATGAAGGGTTCAGAGATCAGCCTTTGGAAAGGAACCACCAGCATTTAATGGGTGTGATGCTGTCTTTTCAAATCAAACCAGTTTAAGTAGCCTCTGTTACCTCCTTAGGCTTTTATAGTGTTATGCAGTCTAGGCAGTGATCCCCACAGTAAGATATGTTGGCTTAACTCTCATCTGTGATTGTGGCTCTGTTCATCCTGGTGGCTTGAGTTACAGTTGAGGTATGAGTGTTTAGAGCAAAATACCTCTTAAGCAAAGAGTTGCTGTTCTGCTGCAGTTGACCAGTACTGAGGTAATATATACTCTAGCTGCACCTCAGTAAAATGCCATTTCAACTTCCATGAGATGTCAGCAGATCTCTGAAAATGTAAAGTTCGTGACTGAAGAAAACCTTCTTAAAAGCTAACGAGCAATGCCTAAGTGGTGTTAAGGAAACTTTCCTGACTGATCATTCAGGAACCACTGTGGGAGTCACATTTTACTGACCCAAGCTTCTCCAGGGCAGGTGGCTCCAGTGAAGCAGTTTGACTCCTTGGACGTGCCCACAGTCATGGTGGCAGACAAGTTTTCCTTTCAACCTCAACTTTGGGTTTTTTGTAGCAGAGTGTCAGACGTCTGGTTCCTTTCAGCACTGTAATCATAACATAGTAACAGCTCAAACTGATGCCTCTGGGGATTGACCCTGAACCAAGAAGTCCCTGGGTTTTTATGTCCTCACAGTCTATGCACCCATTATTCCAAGTAAGAAATATAAAAAATCTAACAGGATTACCAGGGTAGAGTACAACATTATAGATTCCTGTGCACAAATACTTAAATGATTACTAAATTAAAATCACAAGCAACTGGTTGACCATCCACTACTTGTTTGATGTGAAAATGGTGTATCCAGTTTCCTTACCTGAAACTTAGAGCTAATAGTATATGGTAGTATATGGTTCTTCCTATTTAAATTCCAATTTGGATTTTCCTGAAAATACCTTAATTAATCCTTCCTCTCTAGGTTGTATGTCATGTAGCTGTATTTTATTTTATTTATCATTTATTACTTTGTGTGAAGTGGTCTCCAACCATTTATTTTCTAAGAGGCTGGTCGGGGGTATAATTCTCTGCATGACACTGTTCCTGTTGATGACCACTCTAGAGGTTGGTGAGAGTTATTTCCAGTATCTTGCTATCCCATAGTACTACTTTCAAGCTCCAGGCCATTTTAAATCTACTTGACTACAGGTTTGAGCAGTTTGTTATTTCTTTGTCTCACAGGAGCCTTTGGTTTGAGCTGGACAGTGTACTGAAGCAATTTCTCTTGTAAGCTTGCTAGTTTCCAGCACCACTTGTATTTCAGTTCCCTTAGATAAATTCTTTTCTGCCAAGGTAAAGAACTCTGGTTCTTTCCATAGCACAGATGTTGTATGACACTCTCCAAAAGCATATTTAGAGTTAGTATAGTCACTCATTAATTACATCCCCACCAGGCTGCTCTTCCTAATGCAGGTTAATTCAGCCCCTTGGGCATTCACCAAGGGTTGTAGAGGTTGTGCTTCAAGTGCCTCAAAGTTTCTCATCCCTATGTAGGGTGTGTGTCATTTTCCATTTATGTATGAAGATCCATTGGAGAATGGGATTAGATCCAAGTTCTCTAGAGACTGATTATGCGAATCTCCCTGTGAGTGGCTGGAATGAAACACTACCTTGAGCACATCATGATGCAGCTCACTATTGAAGGGAACAGGAAATAAAGTTGCTGGATTAAAAAAAATCTCAAAATAATATGTGTATTTTAAATAATTTATCCACAACCATATGCTCTTTGTGGGGATGATGCTTGTGAAGCATGTTTAAGAACCATGTCCATTTCGTGTAGACATGGTTGTTGGGTGTCTAAGACCTAAGTCTGCTTCTTTTCATGGTAATTGCTGTTGCTGCTATTGCTTTTGTCATAAGAATTATTCCCTGCTGCTACAGCATCCAGTTTAGTTGAGTAATAAGACTCAGGGCAGTGATGTGGATGTAGGTTTTGAGCAAGGACTTCACAAGTTCCATAAGCCTGTCTTCTCATGCAAAAATAGTTCAAAAGGCCTTGGAGTAATTTGGCAATCCCAATGCCAGAGCAAAAGCTAAAGCTTCTTTTAATAGCTTGGAAATCTTTTTCTGTTTCTTGACCCCACTGCACAGGCTTCACATCCTCTGTCTTGGTAGTGTTAAGGAATCCATTCAGTGCTGGCAGCTCAGGGGCAGCTGCAGTGCCAAGTGCAGATGGAGCTCTGGAGGCAAGAGGCAACTGCCAACCCTTTGCACAACAAAAGGACACAGGGACCTGTGGCAAGACCAAGCAAATGGACTCTCTGAGACACCACAGGAGCTGACGACACCCAAACTTTCCCACACTTAGACTGGCGAGAGGACTTAGACTTGTTTGGGGTCCCTTCTTAGAGACACCATCTCAAGCTGCCATTTTGTTACTGCACTGTGATTAAATTATTTTAAGGATTAATATGACTGAAACTGTGCTATGGGAAACCTAGGGTTGAGCTGCTGAGGAAACCCGGTCTGACTGTGGGAGTGTGGAGCATGGAGCTGCCAAGGGGCCTCGGTCCCAGCTCAGGTGTTGCAAGTGTGACTGCTGGAGTGGCTCCTGGGTGCTCTGACAGGGAAGTTTCCTTAACAATCCCCTCTGCCAATGATTTACTGAACTGCTTTACCCCGGTATATTCAGAGTCTGCCATATCTTTCTATTTTTAAGAAATCCTCATAACTGCTAGTTTGGATTTTTTTTTTTTTTTGTTACTGGTTGAGTAACCACAGCCTGGATACCATAGCCTGGACCTTTTCTGGGTCTACTAATCTTTATCCTTTTGTTAATATAAATTGTAAATGTTTTATTTCCTGACAGCACAGCTGAAGCTTACAAAGAGATGTAGAGTGGGCTTTTCCTTCTAAAGCAGTGCATAGACAAATAGTATTTTTCAATCTTCATATGTCTTGCTGGCAAGTAACAAATCATCTACATATTGTACAAGTATCAATTCACATAGTAGTTTTACACCTTATTGCATTGTAGCAGGTGTCAAAATTCTCTGCATGTATAAATGGACCTCACTCTCTACCTCCTGAAGACCACAAGAGAACTTTAAATCATTTTCTTATATCTACTTTTTTTTTTTTTAATTAACTGAAGTTTTTTCCTTTTCTTTTTGCTGAAGAGGCAATATAAAGTCTTAGGCAACAAAACCCCAGTTCCCTGCTCAGACAGGACCCTTTGCATATCTTTGTCCTGGATGAAAATGAAACTGTGTCCTCCAAGTTAATATAAATAACATAGTTTTGAAAAGTAAAAAGATTTCCTGCTGCTGTGACTGTGCTGCTAAACTGGATTACAGGTGATGCTTGCCATTTATGAATAATACTTAGCAAATCTTGAGACAACAACGGTTCTCTTTATTCTAGAGAAACTAATTTGCCTCTTACCTATATAAAAATCCTCTTACCTATATAAATGTACTTGTCTAAAGTATGTATTAATAAATATGCTTTAAAACCATACACAAAATCACCACCATTATAAGCAAGTACTAGTCCACAGAAAGTCTCACATTTGTACAAAAAAGTGTTTCACCTGATGTGCACGTGCTGGAGAACTGGCTCTTGGCCAGTCTTGTCAAATTGACACCCTGACAATCCATCCAAATAGCTACAACTAAATCTGAATTCACAAAAAGGATAACTTTTCTATAAAAAAGTACACAAATAGCACACGTTTTGAAGATGAACATTCCTCCACAAGCAGATCCCGCCCCGAATCTCCCTTTTTTGAAGGGAATCCATATGCACATAATAGCAGCACATGAGAGTGAACAATTACTTCAGCTGGTGTTTTCTGTGCTCTCCAGAAATATGTTTTGTCTGTGAACCAATTGCCTATTTACTTGCAAAAGAAGAAAATACTTTTACAACCCCACAAAAAAGATAGTAAATGAACTCTTAGTTTAAAATATCTTGAAAGAATCACCATATGTTAAAATGCTGTCTATAATGGTTTTTAATAATTTCCCACATATTCTTTAACATGTGCATGTAGTGGCATGAATCATTACTGTTAGAGTTTAAATTGTTGCATTTTGGGTTTTGGGGATTTTTTAAACATGAACAACTTTGCTATCAGTCTCTGAACTAGGTTTAGCTAAGCCTTTAAATTATCCCCCAGTATTCACAAAATAAAGTCATAGAATAGAATCACCGAATCTTAAAGTTAGAAAAGCCCTTTACGATCATCAAGTCCTACTATTAAGCCAACACTACCATCTTCAGCACTCACCTGTCATCAAGTGCCACATTCACATGCCTTTTGAGGACTACCTGGTATGGTGATTCCACCACTTTTATGAGCAGCCTGTCCCAGTACCTGACTACCTTTCAGTGAGGAAATTTAGCCAACCTAAACCTCCTCTGGCACAACTTGAGGCTGTTTCCTCTTGTCCTGTCCCTTGTTCTCTGGGAGCAAAGCCTGGCATCCACCTAGCTGTGCCTTCCTGTCAGCGAGTTGTGAGGAGTGAAAAGGTCCCCCCTGAGCCTGCTTTTCTCCAGGCTGAGCCCCTGCAGCTCCCTCAGCCGCTCCTGGTGCTCCAGACCCTTCTCCAGCTCCATTCCCTTCTTTGTACACACTCCAGCATCTTCATTGAGGTTGCAAGGAGCCCAAAACTGACCTCAGGACTGGAGGTGCCTCACCAGTACCCAGCACAGAGGGACAGTCACTGCCCTGGGCCTGTGGCCACACCGCTGCTGGTACAGGCCATGTGTCCTTGGCCTTCTTGACCACCTGGGCACACCTGGGCTCCTGTTCAACCACTGTTGACCAGCACCCCCAGGGCCTTTCTACCAGGCAGCTTTCTAGCCACTCTGCCCTAAGCCTGTACCTCTGTGTGAGGTTGTGGTGACCCAAGGCAGGACCAGCCACTCCCAGCCAGCCAGTGCCACAGGACTTCTTGGACTTTGTTAGGCACAAGTGCAGTTAGGCACAAGCCTGCAAACACTGAAGCTACTTGCATTAGGTGTATTCCTCAACAGCAGTGGTGTAATATATTACATTGAGATGGCTTTTAATTTGTGCCAAATATATTGCAACTGAAGGACTTGTGTAACACTACATGATATGCATTAGTTGAATACTGAAAGATTTGAGAAAAATTAATACATAATAAGATTTTTCTAGTTGCTGCTTGGATAATACCATGCAGAGCTACAGTGGGTGATCTCAGTGGTCTTATTTCCTTTTTCTTTGTTATTCCATTTCTCAGAGAATGTTCTATTTGGAACCAAACACACAGTGAGACTGAAGGGCTGAATTCAGACTCCGGTAGAGTTTGCAGGTTTGAATTCAGTCATATAACCTGCCACCTCCTTTTACTCCTGTCGCTGCCTGAGAGAATGTCAACATTTCAGCCTTTGCTAGTAGAGCTTCCTAAATTTTGAGAACTCTGGTTGCTGATCTGCTGCTCCAGTGTGTTGAGAAGCTTGGTGCCCATGTCTGATCCAAGATATGAAAGAGGGGAACTTTAGATTAGTATTGGGAAGTGAGGGCTGTGAGGGTGGTGAGGCCCTGGCACAGGTTGCCAGAGAAGCTGTCCCATCCCTGGAAACGTTCAAGGCCAAGTTGGATGGGGCTTAGAGCAACCAGGTCTAAGGGAAAGTGTCCCTACCCATGGCAGGGGCTTGAACAAGATGGGCTATAAGGTCCTTTCCAACCCAAACCACTCTAGGATTGTGTGGTTAGAATTCTCAAATTGGGGCTCTGTACACCAAGAGGTTTTGGATCACGTGCTCAGGTGATGCCTTAATGAACCTAGAAATAAAACAACACACTCCCAAGGTAATATTAGTATAGGAGGTAACACAAAGGCTGGTCTTCATTGGTGGTCTCTAGGGGCAGATATGGAAAAATCTCCACAAAATGCCCACCCCCCAGTGGGTGAATACAGTTTTTAAAGTTTAGCAAATTTGCATAATTGACAAAAATCACCAATTATATACATAAGAGATGATGCTGTTTCCCCTGGTTCAACCCTCTCTGAGTCCTGCCCTTCCCCTTAGATGGGAACTAAACATTGTTTATGAAAATATGTCTTGAAGAGCTGTTTTTCAGCCTTGGTTCCCAGAAAGAACCAAGATAGGATAGGGGGCCTTGGAATGTGTTTTGTCTTTCTGCCTAGGGAAAAGATAGGGAAAAGTACTGGGAAAACAAGCCACGGATACAGCAATAGGCTACAAACCTACAAATATATGTGTAAAGAATGCAGAGAATAGATAAAAAATGCAAAAACAATTTGGCATCACAGGCAGTGATGTTTACTTCAGCACAAAAGGCAACAAGCAGCCACAGCCAGTTTTTGTGACCCTGTCAAAAAATTTGGTAAGGGAAAGGAGTATTGGATGGTTAATGAAATCAGTGTGAGACTCATTTTTGAGTAAGCCCCCTCTGAAGAGCTGATTGTATCTTTTGCTGTCACTCACTGATCTGATCCTTGACTATTACTGGTACCTACTTAGCTTCTTTGGTTAGCATCAGCATTGGAGGACAAGGAATTCTGTTTGTCTGTCCTTGACAACTGTGTGCCAGTTCTAAATGCGCTATTGCTGCCACCAATTTGTCCTCCTGTGGTTGCCAGGAGGTGATTCAGAGGAGTTAATGTAATGTAAGGAGCTCTGGCTTTGCTCTGTCAGTGTTTGTCAGCTTCCCTGAATCACTGAAAGAGGCAGGTAACACCGAGGAGTCAGGCTCTTTCTCAGGACTGAAACCCTCCATGCTAACTATTGAGGAGGCTCATCAGCCTTTGTGATCACATTTAATGAGTAGTTTAGTAGTCAACACCCACTGAGAAAGTCTGAGAGCCAGAGTCAGTATAATTTATAATATATTAATGCTGCCAGTCTCACACTTTCAAAGAGTGTTCATATAATTTGATTAAGTGAAAAAAGCTCCCCTGCTCTCTTTTTGGGGGGAATTGCACTGCCCAGACAAGAGTGCAAGAGCTGTTGAGCCAAAAAAACTGATTTATCAAAACATTTTTTTTCTTTCCTTATTTTAAGTCATTACTAAGGATACTCTGTGTGGATCTCCAAGAGCAATATTAGAAATGATTCCTGACTTACGGCATTTGCCACCGCTGTTATTTTGATATTTTTCATGAGCAAAAAAATGAGATTAATAAATGGTTCAGCCAGCAGAGAACAGAATCCAAGATTTCCCTCTTTCATCTGCACAGTTGCCCTTTATTGAGCTACAGGTGAATCCACTCAGACCTGTGATTTCATCATTTGGGCTGCCAACCAAAACATCTGACAAGACAGCCTTTATTCCTTTATTGTTGAGTAATCACTAGTTTTTCTCCCTCCTTACTGCTATAAACAATAATTTCATGTTTGAAGTCAAAAATAATAGTAAAATTGCTTTCTTCTAACTTCTAGCAACAGAACAAGTAACTTTATTGCTCAGAGAGGGATGGCATATACCCCATTAGCGGAAGTCTAAGCTGACTTCAGCATTTACATCAATTACTGCAAGTGGTTTACTCACCAGAGGAAACAGTCTCTTGCATACCTAAATCTAGTCCTATCAGTAAGGGAAATATTTCTTTATGTTTGTGTTATACCTTGGAGAACTAATCCAAAGCAGAAATAAATATGTCATAAAAGTATATATCTAATGAGAACTTTCTTTGGGCGTGGAAGCACTGTCTGTAGTATGGTTGCTTTCCTATTGTTATTATTTCACTTTCGTAAATCTACTCTCAACTCCCCAGTGACCACAATAAATAAGAATACTGTATTTTGAAGGGAGGTGGAGAAGACAACTATCTTGAAAATTGCTTTTAAAACTTTATGACTTTAGACTACGAGCACATCTCTTTTTTTTTAGTTTTTCTTTTTAAGAGCAAATTCGTTAGAATTAGTTAGGTTTCATGAGCAACTGTGCTGCAGTCTGCTGTGTGTGTCTGTGTGTGCATGTGTGTATGTGACAAAGGCAAGAATATATAAATTAAGGGCAAAGATTCCTGAATTTGCTGGGGTGATGTTGAGTGGTGAGCAAAAGCAGAAAAAGTAGTTTTTACAAAGATTTGATGGGATGTTCCAAAGGAAGTTGTAAAGAACTTTCCTGAGCCTTGCATCAAGGTCTGGGCTCACTTGTGCTCCAATTTTGAGTATGGTTTGAATTTAAGAGATTTCATTTTATCCTAAGATGATCTAATTTTTCTTACGTGCAGATGTCAGAGATGGGTAGAAAACTGTCGAAGGGCAGATTTAGAAGATAAAACTCCAGATCAACTCAACAAACATTACAGATTGTGTGCTAAACATTTTGAGACTTCTATGATATGCAGAAGTGTAAGTAAAAACAAGTATTTGCTTATTGCATCTTGCAAAATGTGATTGACATTTTTCACCAGAATGCCTTTTAATGCCTTTTAATCTTTGAGCTCCTGTGTAACTGGTCCCTAGGAAAATTAATCTCTTAATTGGGACCACTGTCATTGTCTGGGGCTCCACACAGGCTCACAGCCATTGAAAATGAAAATGAACAGTCGGAGGAGAGAGAAAAAGCATGCTGATTTAAGGTGTTTGTTGAACACTGGCCCTCACTGTAGTGCTGTCCTTGTGCTTGTTTTGTTTCACTAGAGGTTACAATATTATGTAAGCTTATTTGGTGTAAGTTTGCATATCTCTAATTATTTAAACTTATTAATGTCCTGTTATTGAAGTGTGCACATGGTGTGATTTGGTTAAATTACACTCTGTTCTGGCCACAGGATTTAAATACTCTTTACATCTGTCAAGCTTTAATTTCCTGTTACATTTTTTCCATCTAAAGTCAAGGCATTGTTTTCTGTTAATGAAATAATAGCTTTCAATTCTCTTTGTCAACAAGATAATATGATTTTAACTGCTTGCATAACAGTAGGAAAGAGTGGACTTGGGACTTTGTATCAAGTTTTAATTTCTAGTCTGAATTTCACTCTGGTACATAGGTAAAACCAGTCTTTTAGTTATGAAGGATAATTAAAATATGCAGGTCAGACTCTGAAGTCCCAGTGGTATTACATGTGATGGGGTCTCTAATTAGCCAGTATCCCAGAAACAAATGAAAATTTGAAGTAATTATGACTCTGAAAGAAGCTCTATGAAACTTGGTTTGTTTGAAATGTATTTCAGTGTAATGACAGATGCCATCAGTTACAATTTTGTTCTTAGTAGAAATTAGCCAGTATATGTAACAAAGACTTACAGTATATCCAAATACAAAATTTTACTTAAAGTATTTTTTTAACTGGGAGCATTTATATCATCATCTAGAAGTTTTTTCTTCTTTTTGCTTATTCACAGATAAATTTTCCTTTGATATGAGTAGCGTTTTGTGGGCTTCATAGTTCCACAAAAAGAAGCAATTGAACATTTTCACAATGAAATGTTTCTAGAATTGTGAAATAAGTGATAAAACCCAAAACACAATAGTAACAAAACACAATAGTGACAAAATGTCTCCTTTCTGATGCATAAATAATTATTTTTATACAGAATGTTTATTTTAAAAAAATCATAATATTGCAGTAAATTAAAATTATTGCATCCAGGGTCTTTGATATTAAGATAATGAGGAGAAAAAAAAGCATTTGCAGTTCGGGTTGGAGTTTTCTGTAGTATCTATCTTCTCACTTTCAGTGTTCTCTTGATATCCCTGAAATGAGAGTTGCTTAGCTTTCTCTTTGGTAACATCAGAACATCAAAGTACTTTAGAATAATAAAATAAAGGAGAAAAGGAGAGAAAAAAGGTGCACAGTGTCTGAAATTTCTTAAAGAATTCCCTAATCTAGATGTCTGTCTTCTTACAGAGCCCATACAGAACAGTTTTACGGGATAATGCTGTGCCAACTATATTTGATCTTACAAGTCACCTGAACAATCCCCACAGCAGACATAGGAAAAGGATAAAAGAGCTGGTAAGTTTTTAATGTAAAATTATTGTTTTATTATTAAAAAAAAAAAAAGGCAAGAAAGTTAATGTGAAACTTTTACACAAAAATGTCAAGTAATAATATTTAGCACTTGAGTGTTTGTATTTTCTATGCTGCCTATTCCTGTATCTTTTTTTGTTGATTATAAGTTAAATGCATGACAAAAATTTTATCTACTAAGGAAGTCTTTGAGAAATAATCTGGAAAACTAAATATGTTTATCCAGAGCTGCTTCTTTCATCCAAATCAAATGTATATATCAAATGTATATTTTCTTTTCCTTGTTACTACAGTGCCAGCTGAACACAATTGATGCATGATACTCCAAAATTCTTGCTGCATATTGGTTGTGATCTTTGGTTCACCCATTTAAGTTCTGAAATCTGAATCAATTCAGACATGCTTGTTTTAGCTTATTGTTCTGAAAAGATGATCCATGGATCGTCTTATGTGTCATTTAGGGAGAAAGTGTCCCTGGGGTTATAAGTATACTGACAATTAGGAGGAATTCCACTCTTAATCTCTGTTTATACTTGAAAAAATGCATACAATTTCTAAGTACTTCTTTGTGAATTTGGTTGCATCTGTTGACTGAAAATGGAGTTAAAGATAGTTCTATCTACTGACACTACATTATCAAATTGCAATAGAATCTATTTAATGGAATCTATTTACTAATATAATTACACATATTGAAGAACCTCCTAATACAACTGTTCTCATATAGTTAGTAGATACATATCATGCCAGCAATAAACTATCTCAAGAAACCTCCTGGTCTTGGAATTTCTAGCACTTTTTGGCAAATGTTAACTGGTCTCATCTACAGTGTTTGTATCTGATCTTGATGTGTTAATATTTTAAGGTCACGTGTTAGACATTGTCATCAATGTAAGTTATTTTTGTTTGGTTTTTTTAAGAGTGAAGATGAAATAAGAACGTTGAAGCAGCAAAAGAGTAAGTGGTCAAATAATTGAGATAATAACTTTATTTGCAAAGGCTGACAAGGTAATGGACTCATAACTATCAGTTTATATATATCAAGAGGATAATTGACTTCCTTCTTGATTCAGCCAGCCAGCCTAACTTGTTTCGAAAATATTCATTCACTTTTAAACTGGAAACATTATCCTCTAGACTCTGGTAACTTAAAGGTAATGAGTAAGTACATGTTATGTTTTATTTTTGACACAGTATTTCTCATTTTGTAGTTGATGAAGCTTTTGAACAAAAACAGACAACTCAAGAATTGAATGAAAACAATGATCAAAATACTGTCTCAGAGGAAGGAGGGGAAGAACAAGAGGAAAAAGCTGTCCCCTTAACACTGGAAGAAAGAGAAAATAAAGATTACCTTAAATCATTATTTGAAATTTTGATCCTAATGGGTAAACAAAATATTCCATTGGATGGCCATAATGTTGATGAACTTCCAGAAGGTGTTTTTACTTCAGGTAACTTTCAGGCTCTACTGGAATATAGAATAAACAGTGGCGATGAAGTTCTGAGGAAACGATTTGAGATGACTGCAGTCAACCTTGAGTATTGTTCAAAAACTCAGCAGAAACAAATGCTTGAGATCTGTGAAAACTGTGTTAGAGAGGAGACCCTGAGGGAAGTAAGAGACTCACACTTCTTTTCTATTGTCACCGATGAAGTAGTAGACATAGCAGGAGAAGAACATTTGCCAGTGTTGGTGAGGTTTGTTGATGATTCTCACAATCTAAGAGAAGAATTCATAGGGTTTTTACCATATGAGGCTGATCCTGAAATTTTAGCTGTTAAGTTCCACGCGACTATTACTGAAAAGTGGGGTCTAAACATGGAGTACTGTCGGGGTCAAGCCTACATCGTCTCCAGTGAGTTTGCTTCTAAAATGAAAGTTGTGGCTACAAGACTCTTGGAAAAGTATCCACAAGCTGTGTATACGCTGTGTTCCTCATGTGCCTTAAATGTCTGGCTGGCAAAATCTGTTCCTGTTGTTGGTGTTTCCACTGCGTTAGAAACAATTGAAGAAGTTTGCTGTCTTTTTAATCAGTCTCCACAATTACTAGTAGAACTGGACAACACAATTTCTGGTCTTTTTCAGGACAATGAGGAGAAGGGTAATGAATTGAAAAAGATCTGCCATTCTCAGTGGACAGGCAGACATGATACTTTTGAGGTTTTAGTGGACCTCCTGCAAGCATTGGTACTGTGCTTGGATGCTGTGAGCAGTGACTTGTCTGTCAGGTGGAACAACTTCATTGTCGGTCGAGCGTTTGTACTTTCAAGTGCATTAACAGATTTTGATTTCATTGTCACTATTGTAATTATGAAAAACATTCTTTCTTTTACAAGAGCATTTGGAAAAAATCTCCAGGGACAAACATCAGATGTGTTCTTTGCAGCTGGCAGCTTAACAGCAGTATTGCACTCTCTGAATGAAGTGATGGAGAATATTGAAGTTTACCATGAATTCTGGTTTGAGGAAGCAACAAATTTGGCTGCAAAACTGGCTGTACAGATTAAACTCCCAGGAAAATTTCGCAGGGCACAGCAAGGGAACTTCGACCCTGATATGACATCAGAAAACTACTACAAAGAAATCCTAAGTGTCCCGACAGTAGAGCATATTATTCAAGAATTAAAAGATATTTTCTCAGAACAACATTTAAAAGCTCTTAAATGTTTATCGTTAGTGCCCTCAGTCATGGGACAGCTGAAATTCAATACCTCTGAGGAGCACCATGCTGACATGTTCAAAAATGACTTGCCCAATCCAGACACACTTTCTGCTGAGCTTCACTGTTGGAGAATCAAGTGGAAGCACAGAGGAAAAGATATTGAACTTCCAGCTACTATTAATGAAGCACTTCACTTGCCTGACATAAAGTTTTTCCCTAATGTTTATGCATTGCTTAAAGTCTTGTGCTTACTTCCACTGATGAAGGTAGAGAATGAAAAGTATGGAATAGGGCGAAAGCGCTTAAAGGCATACCTGAAAAACACCTTGACAGAGCAAAGGTCAAGCAACCTTGCTTTGCTGAACATAAACTTTGACATAAAACATGACTTAGATTTAATGGTGGACACTTACATTAAACTCTACCCAGATAAAGTGGAATTTCAAGACTGTATTCCTTCAAACAATTCTGAAGTAACAGACGATGCCTAACTTTTTAAGCTCTAACCAATCTGTTGAAACAGCTTGTTCTTAATTAAGTTTCAAAGCTGGGGAAAAAACCCGTTGAAATCTTAAAAAATCACTGCAATTGTGTTTCCATCTTAGGCCTTGGACTGAACAAGCTGTGATCAATGACCTAAATTATGTGTTATTAGTCCATACTAAATGTGTTTGGCAAACAAAATCAAGCTTGACACAAGCCCATGCTCTTGGCAGAGGTGCTTTATACATCTGATTGGCTTAACTAGGTGCTCATTTACCGTATTGCATCGTGGAAAAAGTACATTATGGTTGTAGATCTGATGGGGCTGTTACATATTCACTGATGAATAAGGATGAGAAAAAAACTCCAAAAGAGTATAATCTACTTCAGTTCTGTTACTTAGGATTTTTTTAAAAACCCCAAACATTTAATAAAGTCTTTAATGTACATTTAAGTGGCATTTTGGAGAGTGAATTCAAGTATTGCATGTGGACAGGTCTTGGTGTAAAGTGAATGTCAGTGATATAGGGGTACATTTACAGTTTTGTTGAAAGAGTCAGCCTCTTTAATCTCTTGATGACTGTTTACATTCCTTTGTGTCAGACACAAAAATTTTTTTTCTTTAGGCTTAACAGGCATGGCAGGAGTATTTAAATTCCTAAAAGACACTAAAAACTTAAAATGTACTCCACAAGCATTTAAATCTTTTTGCCCCAACTCTGACACAAACCCATGCATTTTATAGTATGTTTATTTGTAAACTCACTCTGGAAAGATTAAAATAAGAGTTAGTAGTTTGTCTAGAAGTAAGATTGAAAATATTGCTGTTATTTTTGGCGAGAATGAAACATTTTTGTACAGTTTATTGAAATTTAAAATAAAATGTGAATTGCTTTTTACATAGTATTGGATTTCTTAGTAAACCTGTGCCTCTGGGAATGTGTTCTGTAAAGGTGCCTTTTATTTTAGCAATTTTTTCTCCATTGTTTTTGCAATTCTAGTGAGCGGCATTGTCTGAAGACAGAGGAAGCTGTATGATAGTACTGCTGATATGCATGCTCTGCAAGGTTTTTTAAAGTATTTTGAGATAGCACTAATTATAGTGCTTTTAGTGATGGAAGTTCTGTCAATCAGACAGAAAGAGATCAAATTTGAAATGGTTCAAAAGTAAAGTTTTGCAGCTATGCTGATGCATGGCAGTTTTATAACTTATTTATCAAATCAAACATTAAAAACTGAATGGTTTGTTTTAGAAGGGACCTTAAAGATCATCCAGTTCCACCCCCTGCCATGGGCAGGGACACCTTCCACTGGACCTGGTTGCTCCAAGCCCCGTCCAACCTGACCTCGATCACTTCCAGGGGTGGGGCAGCCACAGCTGTTCTGGGCAACCTGTGCCAGGGCCCCAGCACCCTCACAGCCAAGGTTTTCCTCTCTGTACCTAATGTAAATTTCCCCTTTTTTTAGCTAAAAGCCATTCCCCCTTATCCTGTTACTACAGTTCCAGATGCAGAGTCCCTCTCCAGCTGCCCTGTAGCCCCTTCAGATACTGGAAGGCCCTGTGACGTCTCCATACAACCTTCTTTTCTCCAGGCCACAACTTTCTCATCCTGTCTCCATAGGGGAATTACTTCAGTCCTATTATCAACTTCATGTCCTTCTTATGTTGGGGGTAGGCGAGATATTACAGTACTTTTATGTACTTTGCAGTTGCAGTGAGAAAGGCTCCCAGCAACAGCAAATTGAATGATTCTAAAGACTATGAGTTCTTAGGGCTCTAATGTAGTCAAAACAATAAGATAAAATCTGGAAAAAACCCCACCTTTTCTAAGTATTATCTTTTCTTTCCACTAGGATTTGTATATGCTTTCCAATATGCTTTCATGCTATTGCGAGTGTTGTCTCAATAGTAAAAAGTGTTTTAGCTAATAGCTTTCTCTGTTCCTTTTAATACATGGAAATAGCTCCCAAATCTTGGTTGATGCTATAAAAAAGGCATTTTAAAATTAGAAGTCATATGGAAAATTGTCTCTTTTTAAAGATGATCTCAATTACAATTTTAATAAAATAAATTTTAAAATCTTTCCCATCTTGGAGTTCTGTGAGTTCGCCTGTTAAACACAGCAATATGGTGGTCATGACCTCAGAGATCATGAGCCCTGTGTCACTAAAGTCAGGTTGGATGAGCCCAGGCTTACAGGTGCAATCAGAGGAGGAAAATTGATATCCAGTGCCATAAAACTGGCCAAAAGAACTGAAGACTGCTTTCTGACTGTGTAAATGAGGCCTTTCTAACCAATGTACTGAGAAAAATGGAAGGAGGGAAGTGCAGTAAAACTCGCCTTAAGTTACTAAGTGTCTACTGGAATTCAGCTGAGACACACGCTTGTGATAAGTGTTGCTAATTAGCTGGCTCAATCTTTTGGTATTGCACTGCCTTTCATGGAGATATTTAGCTTGTCTGTTATAAATCAGGAGCTCCTGATTTATTACAATTTGATTTGTCCTTCTGGTAAGGAATCCCTTGATTTTTTGACACA
This sequence comes from Rhipidura dahli, assembly GCA_013399225.1. Lineage (NCBI taxonomy): Eukaryota > Metazoa > Chordata > Aves > Passeriformes > Rhipiduridae > Rhipidura > Rhipidura dahli. Next base: position 105,240 of record VXAC01003604.1, read on the forward strand.
TCAGTGTGTCACCTGTAGGAGTTAGTCTGAATATTGATGATTTGGTAGGATGCTGAAAACTAAAAGAAGGGAGATTAAGATTAGATGTTGGGGAAAATTCTTGTCTGTGCAGGTGATGAAACACTGGCACAGGTTGCCCAGAGAAGCTGTGGCTGCCCCATCCCTGGAAGTGTTCAAGGCCAGGCTGGATGAGGCTTGGAGCAACCTGATCTAGTGGAAGGTGTCCCTGCCCATGTCAGGGGAGTGGAATGAGATGGTCTGTAAGGTCCCTTCCAACCCAAATCAGTCTGGGATTCTGTGTCTGGTTTATGTGGAGGAGCAAAGGCATAGCAGGTTGCAATGATAGCTGCCCCTTTAACAGGAGAGGTTTCTGTGGAAGAAAACCATTTACTGGAACCATAGTGTTTCCCATCTGATTTCCAGGGGTGGGCAGAAAGAATGCAACTGAAGTGTAATGCAGTCATACAATTTTGCTAGAGCAGGTCTGAGACTGATACAAATGTGTCTGAAAATGAAACAATCGCTGAAGATAAACTTTGATTTTGTGTTGTTGAACAGATTCTGGAGACAGGGAATTACAGTTTTTAAATATTCTGTCAATTCAGGGCACTGTGTATTTCCAAGGTGTATGTGAAGTATTTACCTTGGTTTGACCTGGCATTTTGGCACATTCTATGTAATGAAGTAATTGGTCTGTTAAAATTAATTTAAGTATTGCTGCTCAGATGTAATTTCCATAACTGGATGGATTTCCACAACTGCTCAGCCTATCATGTTCTGTGAAAGCAATGCTTGTTTTAATACACAAAATCTATTTCCTTTTCCCATGCACAGAGTTCCTGCTAGAAACCACTATTGATACTGGCCTCTGTCAAGTGTGTATTATTTTGTCTCCTGTAGTGTTGTATCTGTTGCTGTCTTCAGAAATTCTGTATCCACTTGTTTGGGTGCCAAGGTTGTGCTGTAAAGAAGTGGAGGAGCAGAACCACCTAAGGATTCTAGGTGCAGCTATTCTGTCTTCCACTGTTGCTTTCTGTGCAACAGTGCAAATCTCAGAGAGGCCAGAAACATCCCAATTACTCTTAAGCAGAGGAAAATAAATACCTTTATTTATCTGTTTCAAGAAACAGCCACTAACGTAGAATAAAAATAGGTGTTATCCCGAAGAAGCATAACATTCAGTCATTTCCAGACCTGTAATGCTCCCTAGTTTCCTTAAGGAAAACAGTTCCAACAAGGAATAGGAATCTCCCCAACATTTTACCTAAATGCAATTAGTGAGAGATCAGCAAAAAAAATTGAGTCAGAAGTTTTAAACACATCTACAGCAGTTTCAAAATATCTTCATGTTCTTTATAAGCTTTCTTTGGTTTGAAAAATAACACTGTCAACCAAATAGAATTCAATGTGCAAGTTCTATAACACAGTAATTGTTGATTTTATTATTGTCATATTGTGCAGTGTTTCTAATTACTTATTGTCCTGCAGCAAGCTTGCTGTTTTCTTAAAACTGTGCCTGCGGGTCTTCTGTTTTAGCTGGCAAGAGTTATTTCTGGAAGTATCCTTGCAGGCATTGAGGGTACTAGTGCAGTTTTATCTAGGAGATTTAGAAGCAGCAGTGACAGAGCAGATGTCCCTGTAAATCCCCCATTCCTCTGTTTTGTAGTGTTCCAAATTTAAATATATCAGTGAGTAAACTCGCCATGTGACTGCTCATGTGATCTTAGAGTAAAGGATACTCTTGTGTTGCATAAGGCTCTCAGTGCCCCCCCTGCATGTTAGCTGACATAAATACTCTAGGAATAAATTTGTTTTCTAGTTGTAGAACTTGGGATGCAGAATAGATGATGGCTGCTACTGTCCCCCAAGGCCACCCAAGCAATCTAGAGACCTTCCTCAAACCCTTATGGCCACAGGCTCCAAAGGGCAACACTATAATAAAAAGATGTTTTTCAAAAAGTAGTTATTTTATATAGGCACCTACACGGGTACCTTCTGACTACAATAACCATGCTCTGAGCCTGGCACATGGAGTCCCAGCTGGGGCCTGGGCTTCCCTTGCAGCACCCAAGAGAGGGGCCTGTGGCAGCTTCACCTTTATTAAAAGGTACTGAGAAACACCAATTTACATTTAAAAATTGATATCCCTGTAAAAGCCAGCACTGGAGGCGGCTCAGCACATCTGCCAATAGTTTCAGGTGTCTCATGGCTTCTTGCACTGAGAGGACTGCTGAGTCTCTCATCATCTGTGGCAGTCTACAGTTGGAGCTGGGACCACACACACCACTGCTTAGAGTGAAAATTCAGCTTCTGTCACCTCTTCAGACAGCAAATGTCTGAGGATCTGGGCAAAGGAGTGTCTTTCCTTGCTCCTGGAAGAACCTCTAGGAGATCAGCAAAAGAATACCTTTTGCATGGCCCCTGAACCTCAGGGTGATTTCTTAGCAAGTAGATTCTGGCAGCCAAGAGTCTTCTGCATCTATTGTCAAAAGGATACAGAGATTGAGAGGAAGAACTCACCAGGACCTTGGGTTTTTTTGTTCTGTCTCACTCCCAGACCAGCACTTCACTCTTAATAGCTGTTTCCTAGTGAAGCATTTCCTGGAAGCTCCTGGTGTACACACACACTTCTGTACAGTAAGCACTTGCTGTCTTGGTGAAGTAAAGATACTTGGGAACTACTGGAAATGGGTTTGGGTCTTTAGAGAAATGGGAGAGAGATGGGGAGACACGTGAGAGAGGTCAAGGACACCCTTTCATTGGTAGTGTGATGTTGGAAGCTGGTGTGAATTCTGCACCAGAACTAAGCCCAAATGGAATTCTGGTCTTCTCCATCTCCACCTGCAGTGGTGTCAGGCTGAGCAGGCCTGGGCCAGAGGGCTTTGTGCTGCTGTGTGACTGAAGGGAAATCTCATACAAAGCATGGAGGAGAGGGGGCTGCAAGGAGGATGATGGTGCTGGAGAGCTTGGACCTATGCCCATCCGAGCGGATCCACCATCACACAGGCAGCTAATTAAAGGCACACTTGACCTCCTTCTTAAGATGGGGTAGTTAATAAATTAAAGGCAAGTCATTTGGTTTATTAGGTCAGAGGCCATTTCAAAGACTGCAGCACAGTTATGCTACATGTTGTAGATATCCTGGAAAGAGTATTCAGGGAGAAATAGGATCTATATGGGCACATCCTTACTGGTGAGTACATCCTGCTGAAGAATTGCCTTGGGTATCTGCCTGCAGAGATCAAGCTTAGCAGAATTCAAGCCTTAACTTTTAATTTATAGTGTTGAACAGCTCTCAAGAAGAGGGCGGAATTAGTAGGAGGTACAGTATAAAGTGGGCTATGCTATGACATGCATTTCCCCACCAGGGAGTGAGGTTTGCTGGCTTTGCTTTGGTGTGAGTCCACTCTAGGAATAAGCAGGAGTATCATGGTCTGGCCTGAATTCCTCCATGGAGGAAAGAGACAGATGATATCATTGTTGGCGTTGTTTGGACATCATGAATGTACATAGTCAAATGAGAAAAATATGGGTTTAATTCCCTTTTTAATAAAAAAACGTAATAGAAAGCTATGTATGCTAGGGACCTCACCAATAAAAGTCTTTATACCCTGGAGAACTCTTTGCCTAGTGAATAAGCACTAAGTCATTTCTTGGGGGTTTTTTTTGTGTGTGTATGGACATATATAAAGTATGCAAAGCCAAATGAAGTTACTTCTTTGTCTTGAGGATGTCAACATTGCTGAGCAATGTTTTAAGAAGAAACATGGCCAGAGTGAAGCGCACACAGCTCATTCCTGGAAGACTTTGTCCATACAGCTCCTCCTGAAACCCTGTACCCTAATGTCCAAGCAAACAACTGTTTCATTAGGAAAAGATCTGAGCCTAAACATGTGCTAGATATTAGATAGTTTCTACTTCTCTCTGGAAAGATTAGGTGGAAGTGTGCAACTGAGCATTAACTTTGAGACATTTCAAGTTCACAGTACAAAATTACACTGTGTCCAAACCAGTGTCATGCATAAGGCAGGAGCTGCAGAGGTAGCAAGAAGCTTGCCAGGTGAGAAGAGCTCTCCTCCTTTAGCTGCTCTTACGAACCTTAATCCCACAAGTATTTCACTGTTGCAAAAGATGTTGTTGTGTTTATTGAGAAACCTGTGGCTTCGGTGTGGGTTTTGACACAGATAAAGGCACCCTTCTGTGTGATCGTAAAAGCTGAGTTTGAAAGTACTTGTGATACATATAATTTAACATCAGGTGTTCCTGTATGTTCCAGACTGTTTCACATTCTTATTCTAGCAACAGGGATAATGGAGCAGATTCACAAGTTCTGATTCTTTGCACCCTTCAGGCAGGATAATACAGCTAGAACCTGGATGCAGTTTCCCCTTTGAAAGTGCAACATTCCTCCTCAGAAACTTCAAGGAAAAAAAAGTGCTGAAAATGCAGACGGAGCCATTTTCTTTTCTATTGGCTTCTCCAAGTTATGCATAAGCTCCTGAACACCTTTCTGGTGTGGTCCTTCAAATCTCACTTATCTTCTTCCAGAACTGACTGATACGCAAAGAGCTGCAAGGAGGACAGGTCTTTTTCCAGATCTAGGTGCTATTTTCCTGCACCTGCCTGGTCCACAGTTTTGTGCCCAACTTTCTGCCCTCTAAAATCATGTGTTTTGAAGGTCAGTGTTCTTAGCTGCCTGTGTTTTACATTTCCCATTTGGAGATGTATTGAAAGCCTGTGGGTTTTAGAAATTGTTTAGCACTACCCATCTCTGTGGAAAGGAACTTGAAAGTGATATCAAGCTGGGCATGCACAGACAAAGGCAGGGGAAAGCACAGATTTTGAAAATCTCCATTTTCTCTGAATAGAACACTGGGGCTGTCCTTGTTTTGCTACCTTGGTATTTCATTTCATTCCCCAGGTGGCTTTCTGTAAATACTGTGAAACTTAAATTTTTCTAAACAATTTCAAGATTTGCCTTTTTGATATATCCACTCATTTTCATGGTGGACTGGAGAATAGAAAAATCAGACTATGCTATGTTTCTGCTATTAAATCTTACATGTGCTATATTTTTTCCTATTTTATGCTTTTTCATTTCCCCTTCTCAAATTTAGACCAAGTCCTCCATTTTGTTTGTCTACAAAGTAACCTTCTCTTCTTAATTTCAGTTTACGTGTTGTCTTGGATTGAGACAAACTGGAGGAAATGTCCTCTGATAAAAGGCAGGTTTCAGCCACCCCTCCCCCCACCAGGTTCGGAAAGAAATTCCTCGGAGGAAAGTGAAAAAAACCTATTTATTTAACAAGCAAAGTGCACGCCGACATGGAAAAAGAATAATGTTAAATAATAAAACCTCTCGCTGGGGAGAAGACCTAGGAGATTTTCAAAGTTCTTTGTAGATGTGGCTCTCTCTCTAGTGTTGGGGTTCAACATGTCTGGGGTGTAAGGCCTCCTGGTGATGTTCTGGTGTTGCTGAACAGTCCAGAAGAGAAGAAGAAGCCAAAGTCCCAGGAAATTCCATGCTTTAGCTAACAAACAAGAAGCCAGTAAAAAAGCAAGAGAATGCCACTCTCTTCTCTGCTGCAGAGACCCGAGAGCTGGGAAAAATCAGGAAGGTGCTTTCCTTGGCTCCATAGCAACAGGAACGCAGGAGAATGTATGTGTCCTTGAACACAAACACAAAAACGCTCTGAAGAATTCTCCTGGCTTCTCTCCCCCCTCTCCTGAGAAACAGCTTAAAGACACGGGAAGGCATAGGTTTAATTCATGTCTGGCATAGGGCAAACGATAAAGAATACAGTATCATACCGTCACCCCAGGACACGTATTAATCAGTCATTGCTTCTAATTTTTACAAGACATTTTTCTATTCTGACCAGGATATATTTGCATGATGTGTTGGATTAGGTTTACTGTTTAAATAAACAAACCCATAATTTTTCTCACCTAGCATTCTGTTTTTCCTCTCATCTTAAAATGACGCTTTTATGGAACCCAAATGTAGATAAGTAGCAAGTAGCAAGTTCCTCTTCACTGTTCTTCAAATACCAATATTCTTCAAATATGAAGGAAAGATTTGTGCTTTCCTCCTGCAACCTTGCCTGTGCAGGGAACGATGTTCTGGGGAAAAGGTGACCTTATACATCTCAAGTTGATGAAAAAATGTTCTAGGCTTTACACTGGTGTGTCTCCTTATCTTCTCTGCTCTGGTTCTCAGCTTTTAAAATGTTGATTTGTATCATTATGTGCCACTCCCTACTAATCTGCATGAATGGTCTTGCTGCCTATAGCCTGCTTTGGTGTCATACAGGTCTCTGGTCTTTGTAGGCACTTCACCCTGTGCTCTGCTCATGGTCCAAGGAAAGTGGAAACCAGGAACCTGCAGTTGAATCATTGAATCCCAGACTAGTTTGGGTTGGAAGGGACTGTAAAGATAATCTTTGTCCACCCCCTGCCATGGAGGGACACCTTCCATTAGACCTGGTTGCTCCAAGCCACATCCAACCTGGCCTTGAACACTTGTAGGGATGGGACAGCCACAGCTTCTCTGGACAATCTGTGCCAGGGCCTCACCACCCTTGCAGCCAGAAATTTCTTCCCAATATCCCATCTAACCCTGCCGTCTGGCAGTGGGAAGCCAATCCCCTTGTCAAGTCACTCCAGGCCCTTGTCCAAAAGCCCTCTCTACGTCTCTTGGACCCCTTTTAGGCACTTGCTAAAGATCTCTAAGGTCTCCCTGGAGCCTTCTCTTCTTCAGGCTGAACATCCCCATCTCTCCCAGCCTCTCTCCAGAGCAAATGTGCTCCAAATGTGGTATAACTTTCCAGAACAACTTCTGAAGATTTAATTGCAGCATCTGGGAAGTCTGTTCTGAAGCACATGCACCTATCTCAGTAACTCCAGGAATTTTGCACATACAAAATCTTTTTCCATTTACCTCAAATCTCTCCTGTGTGAAAACCAAAGTTAATTTGCCCACTTTGCATATTGAGTGAGAAATTGTCACTGCCATATTTTTCCTAGTATAGGGGTTTTTGTCCTTTGCAATTTCTTTAATACAGGAAGGAAATGCAGGAATGTCAGGTCTAAGGTGACCACTCTGTAATGAAACACACATTTTAATTTGCCATGGGAAAGTAATCCCAAATTGTTCACATACCAAAAATGTTTTTCCCCTCAGCCCGCTGCTGTAACACTTGTTACTTATCTATAAAAGTAAACAAAGTATCCCAGCCCTAGACAAAAGATTTACTCACTGCTCCGCTCTGCCTTCACTCTAAATCAGATGCACAATGTAGTAAGTTCAAAAAGCCAAACAACACAAAAGAAAGATTTAATTTGTCTTTATTATGCAAGTGAGTTGAACCAGGGTGGTACAGACATATAGACAATATTAAGCCAAGTTTCTCAGCTGAAATTTTCTTTAAATTGGGAAAATTATGTGTGAATTGCATTGTTTTCCTGAATGGTTCATTCAGGTAGAATGGAACTCTGTTTCTAAGATGAAATATTTTAGTCTGATGATATGTTACCACAAAAGTTTGTCTTAATCTGTCTTAAATTTAATGCTGAGAGGGTTAAAAATGCATAATTTTTTTATTATTCAGGATTATGTTGAATAAAAAATACTAACTCTTTTATAGTTCTCTTTCCAAATTTTTTCTCAGCCCAGGAGAATTAGTGAAGCCAATGATATATCCAAATACCCCTAAAAAATTTTTCCAAAACTGCATACTCACAGCTCTTTATGTCTTTAGCACATTGAAACATCTACTGTGCAGCAGCTCTGAGACAAGCAAGGAACACAAGACATATTTTGCATTCCTTGCTTGACCTAGAACAACTCTTACATGTCATATGATATTACTAAATTGTCTGTAAATGAAAATCCTAGTGGAGCTCTGGTCAGTCCAGCCCAGGTATCACAATACTTCAGGAAATACTGATTTTCTGAAAAGAAAGAGTTTTGGGGTTTTTTGGTGGTTTGGTGTTTTTTGGGGGTTTTTTTGGTTTTTTTTTTGGTTTTTTT
>VXAC01003605.1:383-77529 GCA_013399225.1 Rhipidura dahli
GGAATGAAGTCTGGCGCTGGAGGAGGGTCCCTCGCCGTCGTCTGGGGGTTCCTGATCGTCTTCGCCGCACTTTGTCTGTGGCCAACAAATGGGGAAAGTGAGTACAGTGCTTGCCGGGGGGGCGGCGAGGGAGCCCCCGAGTGGGGGTCTGCCGAGGAGGGGGCGAGGGCGGCGGCTGCTTGTGTGTGTTGGGGGGGCGTGAGGGGGTCTCTGTGTTTATGTGTGTGAAGGGGGTTTCCCTGTGTGTGTGTGTGAGTCCCTCTGTGAACGTACGTGTGTGTGTTTATGTGGGTGTTGTGGGGGGGGGTCCCTGTATGAGTGTATGTGAGTGGGTTGGTGATGCGGGGGGCTCCCTGCGTGTGTTTGGATGCTTGAGGGGCTCCCTGTCTTTGGGGGTGTGTGCGTGAGGGGCTCCCTGTGTGTGTGAGTGGGCTGCCGGGGGTGTTCCTGTGTGTGTGAGGGGGTTCCCTGTGTGTGTGAGGGGTTCCCTGTGCGAGGGGCTCCCTCGCCGTGTGCGTGTGTGAGGGGCTTCCCTGCGTGTCTGGGGCGTGTGCGAGGGGCTCCCTGTCCTTGGGGGTGGGGTGTGTGGGGTCCCTGTGCGTACCCGGGGTCCGTGTGAGGGGCTCCCTGCCCGGGGGTGTGAGAGGGGCTCCCGGGGCTCGCGCCGTTTCCCGCCGCGGCGCCGAGCGGGTCTCGCCCCTGCCCGCGGGGCTCTGCGTGTTTTCCTCCTGTTACGCGTCTGCTCCTCGAGCACGTTTAACAACCCGGGGCTGCGCGTCTCCCTCCCTGCCATGCCCGCCTTCCTTCCCCGGGGGCGGCTGCCTGGTTGTACACGCGGATCGGCACCGCCGCAGCCCCGACCTCGGCGGAGGGGGCCGTGCCCCTCCTTTGTGTCCCCTCCGAGCGCGGGGCAGCGCTCAGACGCCGCAGCCAGGGCTGCGAGCTGCGTAGTAAACGCTCGCAGACTGGGAAGGACTCCGCTCGCTTTCCCCGCATGGAAGGAGCTTGATCTCTGTCAATATTTAGAGGCTGTATGCAATAACCTGCCGTAGTGAGTGAGGAATTCCTGGAAATGAGCGCCTTGCCTTTTACTGCCGCTTTACCGCCGAGGAGGGGTTCCACTCTCTGTGCGCGGGGTGCGGAATTACGGCGGCATCCCGCAATCTAAAGGTCACGGGCTGCCGTTCATTTGAAAAAAAAAAATTCGCACATTGATACTTTACAATTGTACGCAAATAGAGAGGTTTGATGGCCGAACGGGCTGCGATCTTAAAGGTGATGGATTTTTCTAAGCGGCCGTGTTGCACCTAGCGCCGAGGTTTGAGCAGCGTGCGAGCCGCTTCTCCGGGAGCACCGGGAGAGCGTTGATCGTGGTGCGGGGCCGGGGCCCGTCCTGCCGCGGACCCTCAGCCCATCCCCGCGGCCGCCCGCATCGCTCGGGAGCTACTAGAGCCCCGACTTTGTTTTTGTGCGTTTCCAACCTGTGATTGTGTTGCAGTGCCCGCCCCTCTCGGGCGCAGGGGGAATCGAGGGGGCAGGGAGGGCTGCGCTGCCATTGATTACACTGCAATCATCGCCGGATTAATCCCGGGGCTGATCGGTTTTCTCCTGGTATGTCGGGCTCACGCTGGATTGAGGATCTCTTGCATGAAATTAGCCTTCCCTTATTTCCTCGAGTATCTCTGTAGACCGGGAGATTATAAATGTACCTTGGAGCCCAACCATTTTAAACAGTGCTCCGTCTCCTTCAGCGTCTGCAGAAACAGGGATGTTCCTGTACTGCATCCTGATGCTTTAATTTCTTCTGCCGTGTGTTTTTCAGCACACTTCCTGGAGCTGTTGTTGTGTGCGTCTCCCTTTCAGAAAGATACGAGTTGTTGGAGGGAAGGAACGAGGAGATCAAATTTCTCCATTTTAAATGTAAAGGGAAAGAATTTAGGAGGCAGGAGAGCTTTTCTAGAAGTAGTGGTTTCAGACTGAAAAGAAAGGGAAGTTCTTTGGATGCACTGACAGTGAGGCTAAGTACACAAAAAAAGATAAGTGAGCAAGAAGCACATAGATGGAGCCTGTAATGCATGTTGAGCAATAATTATGTTTTGATAGGCAGTAAATGCCTGTTAACTCCTTGCAAATTAAGGCCCAGTTTAGGCTTTTGGGCCAGCTAGGGCTGGAGGGCTGCAGTCTTACTTCCATGAGTTGAACTTCTTGGGTAGAGTTGTTTTCAAGAGGGAAGATTAATCTTTAAGTTCAAAAACAAAACCTCCGTGCCCTTCTTCAGGGAAGGGCTGACAAAGGATCCAGTAGCGTGGAGAAACAGAACAGTAGGAGGAGATCTGGTGCGTTCTCAAACTGCTAGGATACACATTTAGAATTGTTTTCCTTGTCTTACCTGGTACAAAGTACCTTGAAATAAAAATGCTTACCCAACTCTGGCAGTGAAGTAGTGCAGGAAGAGTATGTTAGGATTTTAGGTTCTAGTCCTCTGAAGTGTTTGTGGTTACCACTGACCTAAAATGAGCATCCCAAATGAAATATCTTTTGAAGAAGATCCAAGCATTTAAATATGGGAAGATATGCTGAAAAACTTGTCTTAGCTGAATACTGCCTCTAATCGATTGTCTTTGTAGTTTACAGTTTAATAGCCTTTGTTTTCACGAGTTATTGCTGAAAGAGTTTTGCTGTTAGGGGGAAAAATGATCTCCAGAGCAGATGTTTTACATCTCTTCATATTCTTCTCTCTCCCCACAATAGTGGAAGGAAGATTAATCTTAATTTTTATTTGTTTTTCATATATACTGTGTCATAGCTAAAAGGCACTTCCATTTTCGGTCAAACAAGCAAGGCATTCCTAAATAGGAATACAAAGGAGTTACAACTGGAGGGGAGAGACCCATCCCTTTAATGCTAAATTATATGAAATGTGTTTGTGGTTATGTGACAGAAACCTCTTTAAAATGCAGGTAGCTTCAGTGGAGAGCTTGATTTAGAAAAAGCCATTTTAAAATGCTGAGAATTCATTGAGATTGTGTTAGAACGACACAAAAATGGAAACGAGAAGACCTTTCATTAAGATAGAGTTTGTGGTGGTGTACCCCGTGCGTTTGATGTGTAAAGCTACAACTGTTGGAGGCTGTTTGATCCTGGGGCAGGGTTTGACATGAGGAGTAAATACGGTGTTTTCTTCCTTTTCTCCCGTGAGCACGATGGGGTTTTGATTTTCAGCCTTTTGTGTATTTACAGAGGGAATGTCTAGGAGGGAATGGGTTAAACACTTAGAAGAAAAATAATAGTTTTAGGTGTGATAATACTTCAGATTGATGGATACCTTGATGCGTTTGCTCGTGTTAACGCCGAGCTTTTGTTTGTCTATCCAGGCTGGATGTTGTGTTTCTGATAATGAATAGTAGCTCATGCTGATGCTTAATCTCTTGCAAGTTGCTTAGTAAAAGCCCTCATGACCTGCTGAGTGTCGGCGTTACACGCACCTCGCTTTTGCATCAGCATTTTCCTGTACCCCCAGTGGTTAGGGAATGTTGGTAACTGGAGTTGGATAATTCCTGCTGTAATTGAGGTTTTGAATAGAAAATGCCAGAGCCAGTAAGGAATTGGCGTCAGGCGGGTTCACCAGAAAGGGGAGAGGAGGGAAGTGTGCAGGCAGGGATGGTGCCTCGAGTGCGGGGGAAAGGAGAGTCAGTCCTACTTGGACTTTTTTTTGATCGTGTGGGGTTGGACTTCTGGTTTGCAAGGCAGAACTGGAGCAAAGGCTTGTGTGAGTCAGAAACTGAGAGGGTTAGGAAATGGAAGTGACTTAGCTAATACCAGGCAAAATGTGTTGAGAACGTGAGGAAGCAGAGGGATGGATGGGTGTGGAAAAAAGGTGTGTTGGAAGTTTCAGTGTTGAACCAACATTTGAGAGGGAAACACTGGGGGTTTTGTGTGTGTAAAGTGAAGGAAATTTAACTTGGTTCTTACGTTCTGAGAAGTGGGGGAAGGAAGGGGGGGGCTGCAGGGAGCAAGAAGACAGATCAATTAGTTTGACTTCAGCACAACAGAAGTCATGATTTATTCGGCTTAATAGGGAAATTGCTCAGATTTGATCACTACTGTGTTAATTTTTGTGTCAGCTTTTCCCTAACATATTGTTCCTCCGAACTCATTCCAGAGTATAGTTAAAGCACACACCAGTGATGCTGAAATTGTTTTCTTCTTGAAACATACACACAAAATCTAGTGTTAAAGATCATCCATGTGATGATTTTTGAATCTATCTTCATTGGTAAATAATTAATTTCTATTAATATGTGTTACCATGGGAAAAGTTGTTTCAAGTCCTGTTTAATTTTCTGCTAAACTGGCATTTACTAAGGAAATCTTGGAGGAGAATTTTTTTAAGCATCTGACATTTAAAATTAAAAACCATTTCAGGGCTGAAACTATTAAAGGACAATTTCAGTTCATGTTTAACTAATGCTTTTTCTCTTCCCCAGTAATTTTTGTTTTCTTTTTACTCTGAGGTAGATTTTACCAGTGATCACTGGAACGATTATCTCAGTGAGAGCAGAAGAGGCAGTTTTGTTAAATGATTAATTATGTTGTATGTATATTCCATCTGTGTGAATTGTGAGCTACTGCAAACTTCATTGTAGAGAAGTTTGTTTATAGTCCTGAACTTTGAGAGAGAGAGAGAGGGAGGCAATAATATATGCAGGAAACCTGTTTTTCTCACACTGGATGTTAACTCTGTCATCCCACACAGCAAACAAGTTATCTAGCTCATCATCTGTAATGGCTCTAAAGTTCATAACTTACAAAATATGCAGAATTAAATTATTTTTAAGAAGTTAGTGTATTTATCTGAATTATCTGTAGTTAAATTAATGAACTTCATGAGAATTATTGTACTTGAAAAGCTGATGGCAACTTGCTGAAAAAGTTCCCGAAACTTTGGTTTATGGAATTAAATGCATTCTTACTTGGATTTCAATGTAGAGCTTTCCCATTTGGAAATGCTTTTGGATGTTATCAAGTAGCAGCTGGTTTTTATTTATGTGTGAATGTGTACATAGGAAGGGGTAAACTGCAGTTTATTATTGAAAACTATTGTGGATGCTAAATTTTTTAAAAAGCTGCAGTTTAAGGAATTGTCTCAAGAGTCTCATAATTAAAGTTACTGCAGATTTGTAGTTGCAGTTGAATTTGGATCTTCCTGACAGAGCTGAGCTTTTAAGGTTTCTGGGCTTTGGTGCTAATGGAACGTGCTACTTTTAAGAGTTTGTTTGCAGAAAGACTTCGGGAATGCAGTGATGTGTTTGAAAGACAGAAATACTGTTTTAGTATTTTGATCTATTTGACATGTATAATTTTTCTATTGCTGTAAATTGTATAGACAGCTTCTTTGTGTAGGTTAGTTGGATTAGTTTTTATGATTTATGAAAGCCACTTCAGAAAGAATAGTTTCACATTTTTTTATTGTACAAAAGCAGAACTCAACAAACAGCAGTTGATGAAGACACATTGGTGGTTGTTAGCCAGCCTGTCTTGTGTGTGGTTTTTTTGGGCTGCTTTTTTTCCCTCTTAGCCAAGTCATGACAGGTACAATCTGGACTGATTTCTGGAGTACTATATTTGTCTTTTTTTGTGTCCAGAACTGTCTGAGAGAAACTTTGAGGACCGGCAAGCAATCAGCAACACACAGTGTTCATTCATATGTTTGTATGCTCTGAAACAGAGCTGTACCAAGTCCTCAAACTCAAAGATGTGCTCTGGTTCCTTTAGACAGGACTTGTTAGTTTTGCTCACTAAGTTTGATAATAGTTTGACTTATTAATTAATTAAGGACATGCATTCTGGCAAACCCGGGTGTGTTGTGAAGATTTAGCTTGCCCTTATCACTGAAAGTTTTGCTTTCTAACCTTTGCAAATGCAAAACATGAGCTGTTCCCTTAGGATATCTTGCAAGACACCAATTAACTTCTTCAGTGTTGATATTCTCAAGAAGTTGCTGTTGTGGCACAAGATTGTTTAAAATGTGCTGAAAAGCAAAGTTGTTGTTCCTGTATTTACAGATTGGTTTGCATATGAATCCTAAGCTTTAATGTAACAGAATTTTATTTATTTATTTTTGAATATCCAAACCTGTATATTTCTGGTAAGTCTGTTTCTTTCTTGGTAAACTTGATGGTATGAGCAGAAACAAACATCTATATATTTCAGTGACTTCCCAGATAATTTTTTCAATGACACAATTGTCTTTGACCTATCTGAGAAGAAGTGATCTCACACCCCAATAAAATACTAAGATTAGTCCATTACAGAACCACATCCACTAGTAAATAATTGGGTAGAACATCAAATGTACACTTTTGCAACAACACAAAGTCATTTTAATAATAACTTAGAGCAATAATTCCTGTTGTCACTGAAGTGCTGACCAGGTTAGGTTGTAAGACTTTGCTACATTGTTGTACATGATGCAAATAAATCTTTTAAAGGAGCAAATAGGTGAATGTGCTTTACTGTCATAGTTCATAAATTTGGTGTGTGTGTCCTGCTTTTGTGAATGCTTGGTTTGTGAAGGTGTGTGTTTGGGGCAGGTCCTCTGACTGAATGAATTTGTTTGCCTGTGTTGCCAGCGAGGCACAGAGGTGTCTGCAATAGCTCTGTGACTGGTCAGGGAATTTTATCTCCAACCCCTTATTGGTGCCATTACATGCTGTAAAGATAGCTCTGTTTACTTGGAAGTGTGAGCATCAACTGATCAAAACACTTTCTCTTAACAGGTGGGCTTTTTTTTGGAGTTCTTTGTCGAACACCCCTTCTGCCTGTGCTGGTAGCAGTGCCAGAATGTGACAACATCAGGCAGATGCAGGAAATATTAAGAGTTTTTAATGACAGAGGCAAACTTTACACGAGTGGTTTTCCCCTGCTGTTGAATTGGTGATGGGTCATTCTTACTGACTGTTTCCAGCATCTTTGTAGTTTTTTTTCTTTAATATGAACAGTTTGCAAATTATTACACCGCTCATTTAAGTGAGCTCCTTACACAATACTGTTCAAATAGCTGAGGGTTTGATTGGAGGCAGGAAAGAACAATTTTTTGAAGTTCAGAATGCATGAAATGAATACATGCTGAAGTAGTCAAAGATCCCTTGTACTTTATCAGAGAGCAGTCTGCTTGAATGAAAGGTACTGTACCTGCTGTTAAGTTTATAAACTTGGTTTATACAGATTACTTTTTAAATTATTCATGATGCTACGTTACAAGTATATCTGACAGGTTTAAAATAAATGGCTTGATGGTAAGAGGGAGCATGCATAAATTAGAGCTGGGATAATATGCTCTTTGAAGTATCTCTCCCATTTGTTTCTACTGGAATACAGTAGGTAGCTGCAGCTGAGTGTGTGATTCTCAAGTGAGAGTATATCATCAAACATTATCTTCAAACTGTGGTGTAGTGGCAATTCTTACGTAAGACAGATGAGATGAAGCGGCAGGGAGGACCAAGGTGCTCGCTTTTAGTTACAGACATTTCTGCTGAACCAGGGAGAGAGCATTTATGGGATGAAAAGTTGTAAGCACAGCAGTTGAAAGGGTCTGCTGGTAGCTATGTGTTGCTAAGGTTAGGGTGGCATTGCTTTGTTTTATTTACTCTTCTCTTTTAGCATTGCTGTGGGTTTGTAAGAGGTGTTTTAGCGAGGTGTTTTAGAAAAATAGTTTTACTTAGCGGGGATGCTGTGTCTGGTTTGCATATGGATCATGGTACTCAGCTTGAGAAGTCCTCCTGGGATGTGTGCACGGGAGAACTTTAGAAGAGCTGAGCTGTTGTGTTTGGAGAGTGTTGTTGGTGGGGAAAGAGAATTCCAGATCTCTTGGATGCAGAAACAGCTTCCCCAGACATAAATTGACATAGTGCTGATTTTCCTGATTCTGTAGACAGGCAGCTCATTATATCTGAGAAGCAAGCTCCTGAAGCAATTCATGGGATAGGGGAAAAAGCCCCCATAATGATGTGTGATAGAGCAGCCATAAAAATGATCACAAGTTTTTCTGAAAGTGGAAGGTCTTCTTGTAGACAGGGATAGTTTGAATCTTAAGCCTTAGTCAAAGGGATACAGCATTTTGCAGAAAGATCTGGTGACAGCTGCCCCTGGAAACTGTCTATAACCAACCTTCTACAAGAGAATTGGCTTGTGCTTGCTGGGAAGGGCTTTATCCCTGGATTCACTGGGCTGGTTTCCTTATTATTTCCATTGGCTTCAGTTTAGAGTTGTCTCCACATTTTGACCTTCTACAAGGAGTACTTTTTGCTTCCCTGCTGCTCTTCTCACATCCCCTTGGGTCTGTCTGTGTGAGAGTAGCCTTGAAAGGCTTGGAAAGTGCACTGTGTTCATGTTGGGCAGGGAGTGAGGAGCCAGCCCTGCGTGGTGGGAATGGACATGTGTTTGCTCAGCTCAGCTGACCTTAGAGTAACACTTGACTGAAGTGTGAAGAGTTGAAATGGCAGTTGGAAATTCCTTTTTTGTCCTGTCCCCGTGCTCTTTTCCAGGACAGAATTTAGTTTTATTGTGGTCTTTTCTGCTCTTTCCTGGGATTTTTGATGTGTAGTTAAATTTTTGTCTTCCCTAGTCAAATTTCATGTGTCCTACCAGGGATTTGGTTTGTTCTCCAGAGTACTGCTGGGCTTACATAGCATGGATTGTTCTTTTTAAGCTTTCAGGTGGTTCTGCCTTTCTTTTAGCTGAGAACCAACTTAAGAGAGACTCAGTGTGGCGATGACACAAACTTTAAGAGTTCAGAGTTCCAATGGGATTAGAAGGGGGAGCCCAGTGGATTTGTGATAGTGCCTGACTTCCACTACTGGATTAGCTGTTGCTTCTTTCGTGTTCTGAACCCCAGCATGTGGAAGCAGCTTGTGATGTTGCAGTTAACATCATCTTTCAGTTCATTGTGGCTGAAGCTTTTGTCTTGTTGTTTGTTTGTGAGATGGATGTAAAATTTATCGGTTCCTTGCAAGCACTTTGTCTCCTGGGATGTATGGAATGAGTGAATATCCAGCTGTGTTAAAAGATGCATGTAAGTTACCCTTACTCTGTGCACTTTGCTTCTCTTCCTCAGACCTGAGAGATGGCAGACTGGGGGAAGCTGCAGACTAGAAGGATGTATGACCGGTTGTATGTGGAAGAGGATGCAAAAAGTCCAAGGATCTGTTAGTTCTGTCACTCGCGCACCTTGGACGTGGAGATGTTGTTCTATTAAGTGATGTTGATTTTCCTTGCAGCTCCTCCAGTA
The DNA here is from genome assembly GCA_013399225.1 of Rhipidura dahli. Taxonomy (NCBI): domain Eukaryota; kingdom Metazoa; phylum Chordata; class Aves; order Passeriformes; family Rhipiduridae; genus Rhipidura; species Rhipidura dahli. The sequence goes on from VXAC01003605.1 coordinate 9,673, forward strand.
GCTATGCCTGTGATGGAGCTGGAGTCTGTGCAGTTGTCCCTGTAGAAAAGAGAAGAAATGGCGTGTAAGAAAAGCACGTTTGTTGTTTCAAACTTGAGACTTGGCTTGGTTAGAGACTGACTTGAGCCTGCCAGGGTCCTGCCTGGGAGTGACTGAAGGCTTGTTTGTTTCTTTTTTTGTGTAAGCGCTAATAAAATGTTTATATTTTTGTCACATTGGAGTAGGCTGACTACGTGGACAAATATTTTCATTGATACTGTGTCTCAACAAGAGGCATGACATATGTATTAAATATCGAAATTCTGGTATGAGAGTCTCTTTTAAGATTCAAGCTTAGGTATTCTTAGATGGGTTGTGGTTCTGAAATGGCTGGTGAAGGAACAAAGGCCCTTCCAAGTCGGTGCAGTTGTTGTTCTGCAGAAATCAGGCTCAGAGAAGTGAAGTGCAGTGGAGTGTGTGTGGTGGAGGTTCTGGGCTGCAGCAATGCACACATGAAACACATATCTGTTTGTACACGGGCTGTGCAGCTCTTTGGGCAGTTCATTGTTTAAATAAACATGTTGCATTAGCTGTGAGGCTTCAGTGCCAAATGCCCACTGATGAGATGTATGAGGGTTTTGTTGTTCCCAAGCCACTCTGAGGAACACAACAGCTTTATAATTCAACACGTTTGAGGAAGATTACAAAAAGAATTTGGGGTGGATTGCCATCAGCACTTCAAAAGCAGCAGCTTTAAAGTAACTCCGCTGCAACACAGTGCAGCCCATGGAAAAACACTGTCATCTTAACAGATGCAGTGTAATTTTGGAGATTCCACTGTATAAATACATGGACTGTGGTTAAATTGTGATGGCAACAGATGCAATCTCAGTTCTCGATTCTTTCATCTCTTTAATATTTAAAAATATCCCACAAAGTGAAAAAAAACCCAACCAACATCAAGGCTGAAAATATTCTTTCTGTAAATCGCTGGGGCTGTACCTTTTTGGCCTGATATCAGTTTGGGTATGTCAGTGCAGATGAAACCTGGGCAGAGTAAGTGCTCATCTCTGTGAGGGAGCTGCAAATGCTGCTACTCACGACTTATTGTATCATTGGCATATGAATGGAATTATTCAGCTCTACTTAAGAAATGTCAGCGAGATTGAAGTCAGAGTTGGTTAACCTGGCAAAAAGATATTTCCAGTATTTTTCATGAAAGAAAGTTATAGTATGTAGACAAGAATTACACATTCCACTGGCTAAGCCAGCACTGTCTGAGGATTTTCTTGGTGTCTTTGTAGTTGATATCAGTGACTTTATTTTTAAATTTGTCTGTAATACGTTGCAGTGTTGAAGAGCAGGAGAGCTGGAATGTGGGAATCAGATGCTGTATCTTAATGCTGCACAGTTGTGTTCACATTTGTTCTTCTTTCCAGATTTTATTTTGTTTAAATATTGATTTGGAAAATATAAATTCAGAGCAAGGGTCTTCTTTTTAATGAGGAGCAAATAAAGCATAGCAAGATGTTTTTACCAGTGCATTCACCTGTATCCATCCCCTAGTTGGATAAAAAAGCCTCAAGTTAAGTACTGTAATTTTAAATAGGGGATTTTAAAAGGAACCAGATAATTTGTGTGAGCATTGGTAGTCATGCATGCTAAAATAGGGAGCGATCACATCTCGTGCTTCAGGAGCTGCCAGTATTGAAGGGTTGGGAAGAAATTGTATTCCTCCTCCGGCTGTCTGTGTTTCCCTCCCCATTTGTAAAATACAGAAAGTGCTGTGCTTGGGGGGTGGTTAAAGGTTTCGTTTTTGCAGCAGGGACGTGACTTGGGATGCTCGTGTGGCTCTGTCATCCAGGTGACAGCACTTTCACTGGGAAGCTGCTCCTTGCCAGGCGTTGGATGACTGTACTCTGAACAGAAGTGTGAGGATGGGGGTGTTGGCATCAGCTGACTGATAAGGAGATAGTATATTACACTAAAAATAAACCCAGATCTTCACAGGCAACTGTGAACATTACCTGGTGTCATGTGCAGCTAGAAAGAAACAAAAGTTGAGGTGGGTTGAGCGTGGCTTGGCCTCCGTGCGAGGATGTGTTGGGATGTTCTCTGTTTGTTCCATAGGACTTCTCTCCTTTCTTCAGGAGCAGCTGCTTATAGAAGTGTGCAGCTATTCAGCATTTCGTGCTTGTTGCATGTGTGGCCACAGCCCTTGTTCACTGCAGTATAAAAATCCTGCTCTGAGCTCACGATGACTGTCCCTGCTCCCAGTGTATCAGGCCTTGAGTTTGTGTTTAATGCCCTTGCAGCTTCTGCCTTGCAGAGCTGGTGACATGGGAAGAGGTGAACCCTGTGCAGTGGGGAGAAGGGGAGAGCAGAGGGGCTGAGGGTATAATTGTCATGTTTACTGATCTTTGCTGGGGGAGGGAGGAATGCTTCATTTCGGATGTCTGCACACCCTGGTTGTGTGCATTCCCCTCTGTTCTCCCTCTCCATCAATATTCCGCCTTCCAGTGGTGTCACACACTCGCCCTGTGGCTCCTTGATGTCTTGGTTGGCTTTGCTGGTGTCAAGCCTGGTGCTCAGAACACGAACGTGTAGTTTTAGGCTGTGGGTGTGCAGGATGCTGTGCACAATACTAACTGTGCAGATCCTCGGAAGCTGGAAGAGTTCATTCTCCTCTCACCTGATTTAAATGGTGAGTTATGCTCATGGAAGTGCACTGTGGGAGCCCAGGGCGATGGGATCGTGCCATTTTGCAACCTTCTGGTGAAAATGCTGTGAATTTTGGTCCGACTTGTTCAAAGTTTATTTCTTAGTATGAAGCTCTCAGAGCACTAGTAGTATAATATTCTTTTTTCTTTTATTGAGATGGAGTGAAGGATTTTCATAGTGACTTATAACAGCAAGCAGGAAGAGCTCGCTCCAAATACACAGTTTTAATCTCATTTTGCATATTTTTAGCTGGAGTTTTTTAATGACTGACAGCTGTTAGAACTGATTCACAAACAACCGTTTTTGAAAGTACAGACCTCTTTGCTAGTGAATAGCAATATGTTTCTACAAGTTCATGTAAATAATTAGATGCCTTGGATGCATTGGCTCAGCTCCTTAATTTTCACATTTTTAAGTGACAAAATGGCAAATGATGTATTTTCTGGTAGATTACTTCTCATTTGTGTTATTTTTTTATTTGGATGGAAAATGGAATTTTAATTGAAATGCAGAAGATCTGAGTTTTGAGATTTAATTAAAACTCCCAAGTATGAAGGAGAGGCATGATTTAAAAAAAAATAAACAAAAAATAGTTTGTCATTGTTTCTCAAAAGTTTAGAGTTCACAGATCTTGCCCACTGACTGTTTCACAGGTTTCTATGCAGGAGTCCTTTTTAATTTGGGATTAAGAGCTTGCTACTGAACCATTTGAGTAAACTGAAATGAGGCACTGCAGAAGTAGCTGTTGAATGTAAAAGCTCTCTGAGCATTTCATCAAAGGGTGGCTCCAAGAGAGCACTGAACAGCAAATTCACCAGTCCCAACTTTTTTTTGGTGTAAATTATATACTTACTAATTTTATTCTATTTAAATTACAGTAGGCATTTGCCCTAATATATGCTGTTACAATTTCATGTTGGATTTGTAATTAAGTTTATTTTTAGAAGAATGCATTAAAGTGGTTTATATAAAATGATTTTCTATTTTTGTAAATGAAATAATTGTTTTTTATTGACTTTCGATTTCATGCAAATGTGGGGGGTTTTTTTGGCTTGAAGGTTGTGTAAGCAGAAAGAAATTAATTATTTGAGATTATTTTCATAATACAAAGAATAGAAGAATCGTTGTCAGTAGCTGGGGATATTGATAGGCAGAGTTAACTCTTATTTAGACATGTGCAAATTGAGTGATAGATGTTAGTATTATATATATAGTGGGTTCCTATTGATTATTTTTCCTGGTTGAGTTGAGAAAGGCAAATTGTGAGTGCTTTTGGTATCTGACACAAGATGGTCAGAATGTCGCAATTCTGAAAATGTCGCAATCCAGGGCAAATCTGATGGACAAGTGAGTGTTAATTGTGAGCGAGCCAGATTTGCTATTTTTAATTTGGCCTCGCTATCACGTCTCTTCACAGATGAATTTGAAGGCTACAGGGAGTTGAATGATGAGTCACTATTGAGTTAGTAAAATCACAATTGATCTCCATTTCCTGTTGATTCCAAAATTACTGAAGTGTGAAAGCCGAGAGTGACTGATCGCTTCTTGGAGGGGAGTTTGAGGGTGGAATGTGGAAGTGACTCTCTCTGAAGTAACTCAGCGCTGCCCTGGGTGTCAGGACGGAGATGTCTGCGGTGAGAACAGGTGTGTGTGTGTGTGTGATGGTCTGGCCGGCTGAGTTACCTCCAAGGAATGATAATCCGCGCACTAAAATACGCTCGCTCTGCAGCAAGGTGGGGGCAAGAGGTGTCTTAAGTGGCTAATGATAGAAGCTGAAGATTAAACTTTTCATTAGTCTGCTCGGTACTGGAGTTCTTTCTGACTGACCTGTGTTTCTGTTGCTTAGCTCAGACCATTCTCTCCTGAAATCCCCGTGCTCCCAGTTCTGTTGGCTGTGGCAGTGCTCTGGTCCTTCCTCTGCAGCGAGGCTGCAGCACGGGCTCTGCACAGTGGCAGAGGGGGAATTACGGGGGCAGCAGTGGGGCAGGACACAGAACATTCTGTGTGTCTGTTGTTGTTTGCAGTTACCTTTTGATGAATGGCAAATTGTCTGTCATTCTGCAGCTTTGTTCTTTTCTTGTGATGGAGATGCTCTTTTGACAGATACCAATTAGAAACACTGTGATTGTGTGCAGGTAAGATTTAAAATTTTTTTTTCCTTCCTAGAACTTACTGTTAGCAAAACCTTTTTTTTTTTTTTTTTTTTTAAAGATAGAAACTATTAAGTCCCATTACTAGACTCTGCCCACGTTGCATATGTGAGTAAATTCTGCTGAAAGGGGGTTTGTTGGAAGAAATTAAAGGGAGGATGTACACTGTTCTGAGCTATACTGGAAGCAAGCTATAAAGAAACCTTGAAGTATCACTTCAGGAAGAGAGAACTTAGTTTAGTTCCCTGGAGGACTAAGAGGAGGTGGGAGGATGCTCCTCTGCTGCATCTTGCACAAGTTTCTGATTTTAAAGAATTTTTCTGAAGGGGTATTCTCAAAGGGGAAGTAACAACCTGTGTTCTGCCGTACTACTGTTCAGATGGTCTTTAAACTATTGAAACTTGTCCTGGCTGTACTCTCTGATATACTGTGTTAAAACAGAAATAAAGAACTAGGAGAAGGAGAAATGTACTTCTGACTTGGAAAGCATGTGCAAGTTTTCCCCAGTGTTGCCACAATTAGGATTGTAGAAAACTGGGAAGGGGGGAAAAAAGAGATGGCTGATCCTGCTGTCTGAGAATAACTCAGTTTTCGAATTCATAAACAAAACAGGAATAAAAATCCTGCAAGCTTCCTGACAGGCAGGGTGTGCGGTTTTCAGTCAGAGGAGCTGATTCAGTTGGTCTGGCTTCTGCAAGAGAACAGCAAGAGGAATAAATTGCTCTGAGAAGGTGTAAAGAATTTTCCTTTCCTCTAGAAAAAGTTGAGCAAACATGGAGCATGGTTGAAATTTGGTGAGGCGTGGAAAGGACACTGGTTTTCAGCAAAGTATGATGTTTGTTCAGGGTGTTGTGAATTCAGGAGTAAGAGTTGCCACACTTAAAAGACACCTCTCAGTCGTACTGAGGTTTCAGGGAACTGCAAGAAGCTTTATGAGGAGGCATCTTGGCAGTTCTCAACGCTGTTGCTTGCAGTGAATCTTCAACTCTGTGCATGCAGAGAGTCTTCAAATACAGCCACACCTTGATACCTTGTATCTTGTCTTGTAGGATCTCTGTTGATGTGCTCCACTACAAGAGCACTTTGTTAGACCAATTAAATGTATAATATTCTTATAATACTTGTGTTTTGGAAAAATCAATATCACCAGTTTCCCTTTGAAATGACAAGAAGCCTGTTGTGCTGACAGAGTAGAACGCATTAGGAAGTGGTGCTTTGTATCCTCTCAAGTGTAATGTGCTCTTGTTTTCTCTTAATCAGCAGGATGTTCTCCTGTATGTCAGATGTCTTAGTTGTTTTTGTGATCTCTATCAGAGAAGAGTGAGGGGGAAAAAATGTCAGAGGAACAGGATAGGTTTAAAAGCTTTATTGCAGAGAAAGCCTGCAGCCCGGCATTTCTGTTTTTGTAAAAGTGGTAATCACCACCTTAGGGTTGGACACTTCGTGTTTATGTTTGTGCTTTAAACAGTAAATAAAAGAACAACTTGCCCTTCAGAAGAACATAATGTGTAGCCTGCTGAAATACTCTGGAGCATAAAGGATATAATTAACCCTTTTCCCTTTAGCTTGGTTGTGTTTCAGAAGCAAGATGTCTAACACATCTGAAATTGCTTATTTGCCAGTTCACTGAAGTAAGGATTTTTCAAGTTGATTGTCTGAAAATCAGACCTCTTCTTCCTCCCTCCATTGCCTTCTCCTCCTTCCCTATTTTCTGAGCTGCAGTTTCCAAATTTGTAATAGGTCTGGAAGTTGTTGCCCTTTTTTGTTGTTGTTGTTGGTTTTTTAAAAAAAAAAAAACCCCTTAAAAGTCGCCATTGAGAAGGAAAGCTTATTTCCCATCACTCTTGCTCAGGGCTATAGAGAATAGATCTTGGAAGTTCAGGCACTTGTCCAGGTTTTTCGGAGGAATTTTTAAGAGATGCTTTTGATGCAGTGAAGGAAGGGCAAAGACTTGAAAGGACTGACAGCACAACCAGGATTTGGCTCAATGCAGGAACGAAACCACTTCCTGTGATCCTTGAATATTTTGCTTTACTGATCAGGTCTCGGGTAGCACAAATCAATTCTGAGCTGTTCCCTCAGATAGTTTTGGTATGATTCAGTGAAAATGGGCTGAAAGGAGACAGAACCTGAAATGCTTCCAACTCTTTTTTTCCCATCTTGACTCTCCTTGAAGTATGAGAATTAGTGTGAGAAAGTGTCTGTAGCTCCCACTGGGTCAAACGGAGGTTGAGATAAAAATACTCGTCTCTGTGTGTATTGTAATATTGATCGTCGTGTGGTAAATAATTCCTTGGCAGCAGGATTGCCAAGTCTGATGTTTTACACTTCATTTCTAAGTTCTGGTGCAGTCTTGCTTCTGGCTCTGTGCTCAAACCTGCCTTTTGTTCTTTGATGGATATCTACTTCATTACTTCCTTTTGACCAGCCTTTCCTTTCTGATAAACCGTCATCCTTTGGATTGGTTTAGCTGCCCGGAGCTCACTGGCTCTGTTAGTCACAGCTACTCTCTTTTCCTTGTGACATTTTAGTAAGTTAATGGTCTCCATGAAGACCCATTCCTGTTTCTCACCTCTCCCAGCATGGGTGTTCACCAGTTCACAACAAAACAAAGATTGCTTCCCAGTCTCTTTCTCTGAATTTCTTTGTTTTTATCTTTTTCACTGTACACATCTTTACATAGTGTTACCCAACACAATCAATCCTGTCACTTGGGGACCTCCTTCTTTGGGCACTTACGTGTTCCAAAGCAGACTAGGAAGTTTTCTGTTAAAGGCCTTGTGGCACTTTCACAGACCTGGGGACAGTTTGCGAGTTCAGGAGTTTCTCTGTATCCTAAATTGCTGGTTAACTGCGGAGGCAATAAGGAGACCGAGTCCTGGTTTCTGACTCTGAAGCTGAATGAAGCTGGCATGTGGTAAAGCAAAGCGCTGTCGGCTCAGATGTGTTTTCTTAACATGGAACCAACTAGCCTTGCACAAATACCGTGGTTTTCTTTCACAACAGCGGAGCGAGGCCAGCAGAGCTGTCAGATGGGTGAGGCGAGGCCGAGGGCTGTCCGTCACCTCTGCTCCCGCACCAGTTCACCTTCAAGCTGGCAGCTGGAAAGGAGGGTGTTCTTGTCCAAATCCTTTTTACCTGTGTTCTTTTCCCTTCTGTTAATCTATGTTTTTCTTTCTCTGACTTGGTTTAAAGCTTTGTGTTTGGATGTGGATGTGGCACCGTTACCCAGCGCAGTTGCGCCGCCGAACACCCGCCCCGGCAGCACAGCTTGTGTTGGCAGGAGCTGTTTGGCTGATGGGACTTAATGTTGTTTGGGCAGGCAAATCATAACTACAGGCAGAAGAATGCCTTTTTTGGGGTGGCTGTAGTGGCACAGTGAAGATTAGATTCTTCTTTTACCTCACATATTGGCAGCTGGTTTTGCTGTTGATGATGGTGAGGAAGGATGTGGGGTGCTATAACTAGTTGTGGGATTTTGGAGCTTGGTGAAACCTTCCTTGTGTCCGAAGGGAACAGTCTCACCAAAACATTTGTGAATGTAGTTTGGGTCCAGAGAGAGGTCGGCTTTGATGCAATCATGTAGCCTAATTCTAAAGTCTAGTGAGCAGCTTCTCCCTGTGCACCAGTCTCCTTCTCATGAGGAGATGTGCAGAATTATTTTGTTGGGTGGTCCCTCTGAGAGATGGCATCTATTGAGCATCAGTTAATATTTTTTTTGTCTATGTTGAAGAATGTAAAGTGTCTGTATTGTTGTCATGATAAAAGGGTTTCTGAAGGCAATGAAACTAAAGAATATGTCATTTAGGTTTATGTATTTAGGAGTGTATTACAGGGTTCATGTGGTTTCTCTTGCTTCCCTTTGTCTAGTTCCTCCTTTTATTTGTTGCAGTGGATAAAGTTCACTGTTTAATTTTTAATCAAAGTTCTCTAAGGAATGATTTCTTATCATAGGTTAATTATAAATATATTTTAATAATAATTTAAATATTAAATAGTACCCATTTATTAACTCTTTGCTGAAGAAACACACCTGCTCACAGGCTGGAGTTCCAGGTATTGTTACTAAACCACCTTCTGACAGCAGTTGCCCACTCCACAGTTCCTCCAGGGAGGATATTTTTATTTTAAAAAAGCATGTTTAGGTCCACTTTTTCCTGGTGAATGCAACAAGCAAATTTTAAAGATGACTTTAAAGTTGTGTGTCTGAGTTTAAATCTTGTTTAGTATATCTGTAGATACCCCCTATAAAAACAAAGGAAAACTTTCACTTGGTTGTTTTTCTCTCCTTGGTGTTATCCATCTTTTTGACTCAACTTTTTCTAATTTCTTACATTATCTTCTTCATGACCAGAGAAAATAGTGAAATAGTACCAGGGAGCTGGCTGAAGTCGGGTTAAGTGTTTGTTCATCTATGCCTTTAGGTAGCAGTGGAGTGTGTATACAAGGTAAAGGGTAAAACCAGTGAGGATAACTGAGCTCTCCATCTTGGGCTTGCCGTGATTTACCTTCTGGAATAAATATGTGCTGCTGCAAATCCCAGTGAGGAGAGGTTCCTGAAGCTGGGAGTGTCTAGAGCAGCATCTGGGTTTGATATTGCTGCTTGGTTTGCCTTCCTGCATCCTCTTCCTCCCCAAAGTCTTGCAACACCCTTCTTGCAACACTCTTCCCTCCAGTTTTGGCTGAGAAGGGGGGTGGAGTAGGTAATCCCTGATGAGGAGCTGCTGAATGAAAGGTGCCATGGATTTATTTGTCTCACCCAGTTGGACTCATTGCTTTCTCACAGGGGGAATTTGTTAGAAATGCATTGGGGCAACCTGCTGCACCCCAGGCTCTCCAGAAGCACGTAGCAGAGGGTGAATAGTAATTCTCCTGCTTGCTGTTCCAGTACTCTTCTGATAAAAATGGATATTGTGACAGGAATTGCAGTTGCCAAGCAATAGAACTCAGCAGAGCCTGGCTGGTTAAACACCCAAACTGTTCTGCTCACCAGAATTGCAGCATCGTGCATCACCCACAGTGCTTCTAGGCAGTGTCTAAAAGCTGTGTATGAGGTTGGAAATCTAATGTCTCGGGCAGTATGTGAATGTAAAGTAGACAGTATGGGCTGAAATGTCACCTTGTACGCAAGTGTGGAAAGCGGCTGGGAGTAAACCATTGTTGGCCTTTCTCTTTTTAACAAGGTATATATATTTAGGTTTTTTAAATTTTGCTTTTTATTTTTACTGTTTTACTGTAAGGTTCAATTAATTGTTAATTAGAACGTCTGCATAGATACATTGAAGATCCTATACTCTGGCTTTCCTTGTATTTTCAGATAAATGAAACTCCTGGAGTTCCAGTGGTTGACTGTGCCTGGAGAGCTCTAGTTTCCCATGCTTAGTCCTGTTTATCTGGTAGCTTTTCACCTGTGTGCATTAAAGGTGCTTTGTTTGAGGAGAGAGTCATCTTGAGTGGTATCAGAGAGGTGTTTGGTTCTCTTTTTCTGTGGTTATTGTGCTGTGATGCCTCTGAGACAATAAATACCATGTGAACGCTGCCCTTGTGGTATAAAGGACACTTCCCTTGGTTTGGCTGTGTTTGTGATATTAAAAGCGAGTCAGAAGCATCCAATTCACCAGAAAAGTGAGTTCACATAAGAACTCCTCCTGGTATAGCTGCTTTGGTTTATATTTGCCTTAAAGTGTGTTCTGATGCAAGTGTTTTTGGTTGATAAGGCTTAAACTGTGTTACCTTGTCTCTGGCGCCAGCCCACGTGTTTTACCTTGTGTTTGGAGAGGAAAGCTCTTTTTTCAATCTAGTTAGCTCATGGCTGGAAAGCCCCACAGCACCTGCATATGTGTAATTTAATACCTTTAAAGCCCTTTTTGGGGTTTGCAAGTTGGTCATATTTTAACTGCCTTGAGAAAGCAGGTTACAGCATGACCTTTGTGATTTTTAAGCTGTGTAGTTGCCACGTGAAGGGAGGAGTGGGAGGGCTCCCTGTTCTGTTAAATGAAGTTTGATAGCATTAACTTTTTCTTCTGTTCAGTTAGATCATTATTTTTTTTTAGCACTGTGTTACATTTCTATTTTGGTAGAAATACAGGACTAATGGAAGTCTTAGTTCAGTTTGTTAAAACAGAAACATCACTGTGAAAGGCCAGAGAACGTGGGATTTCTGTGTTTGATTGCTTAAGAGCTGGTTAGCACAGCGTAGTAAGGCTCTGTGTTGCATATTGTTGAGTAATTGCATCAGACTTGTAATTTTTCTGTGGATCTATGACTCATTATTAAATCCTTTGCTGACCATTATGGATGCAGTTGTATGTTATGTTACTGTTTTGTCAGTGTGCTTCTAATGAAGCCTGAATGATCTGGCCTGATTAGCTGGCCATTTTTGGAAAATAATAATACAAAAAAAATTCCCCAAAAGCTTTTAAAGAGTGACAGGTTTCTTAGATTACTGCAGGGTGGCAACCCGGCCAGGCAGCAAAGAGCATGGTAAAATCTTCCTTAGTGTGAGTTGCTGAGCCCAGCCACATGATGAATTTTCATTCTGTAAGAATTTGGCTGCTTATCCCGGCTACCTAAGTGTATATCCCATAGGTTTCTGTCAGCCAGTTGCTGAGTCACTGGGATGTGCAGACAACTGTTTTAAAAACAAATAAATAAAATCATGCGCACAACTATTTTTTTTAAAGGTGGAAAGAACAGTCCCCAGGAGAGACAATTTTTGCTAAGCTCTATTGTCATCACAGATTGTGAAACATAAATTCAGTGTTATAAACAGCTTGTAATTTCAATCTTCCATTTTTGCTTTAGCAGGCATTAGACTGAAGCTGCTGGCATTGGGTTTAAACAGTATTACTGCCATTAAAAAATGTTTTACTCTCATCATTATTGATCATAACGTGCCACCTACTCACTTGTATGTTACATGTTTTGTGTAGAATGGCACGTGCTCATTTCGTGGTGCTGTCAGGGAAGTTACAGTGTGGGATAAGAAAGAGTGCAGAGGTTTTAAAGTCTGTTGCCTGTGAGGAGGGGGCTCATCTTTAGTGATTTAGGCATTACCTGCTTTCTTCTGCAGTTTTTTTTTGTTATTTGACGCTTTTCTCACAAGCTGGCAAACTCGACCAGGCTGTGACTCTGCAGTGTTGCAGGGAATTATCCTGGAACTGCATTCAGTTGGTGCTTCTAACAGCTTTCCCCTCCCTATAAATGCACAGGAGCAGCTTGCCAGAGGTTTGAGCGTTCAGCTTCAGCCACGGTAAGGTTCAAACAATGGCTTTCAGTGTTTGACACCTACCGGGTGTTAATGGGTGAGGAATTTGCTGGTGAGGTTCATCTTCTAGTTAGCTCTTTGTCTTCTTTTCTTCTTTGGCAGAGGGTCTTACAGGCATTGCTGATAACTTGGGCAGTACAGATCAGGGTTAAAAGTTTGGTGCTTCTTTTCCTGGCTTTGATAGCTGGGGGTTCTGGACTGGATGTTTTCCTTCCTCCATTCCTGCCCTGTGCACCCACGAGGATGAGCAGCAATCCATGCCAACTGAGCCACTGATGTGCTATTTTAGCAGCAGGAGGTAATGGATGTGGCTTCACAAGAACCCCTGAGGGATGTGGTGTATCAGTGCAGTCTTGGTCAGAGAGGATTAATTTGGGGATGACTTGTCATGAGGATGCTTTCACGTGAGCTGGGCTAATTGTAGACCTACGTGCTCTGCTGAGCTGTGTAGAGGAGGCATCAATCAGTATTATTAAAGGGATTTGGTTCATTTTGTTGGCTTCATTTTTGCTAAGCTGCTGTTCCTGTTGACATTCAAAGTAAAATGTTGGCAGAGAGAAAACGAGAGAGATGAGGGACAAAAACGTGATTTATTCTGAAATTTTATTTGTGTAAACTTAGGGGGAAATTGGAGGAAGTTCATGGAAAGCAACAATGCCAGAGATATCTTCAGCCAATGACAGCTGAAAATTGCAAGAGCAAAAAGGCAGAGACAGTTTGAGTTTGTGATGTGGGTTCTAGCCCTTTTGTGTGTTATTTTTGTGAATGTTTTATTCTGGTCAGCGTGGAAACACAGTGGCCTTTGGATTTGGAATATATAGTTAGTAAAGTGGCAGAAGAGAAAATTAAAGTAGGATGTGTGTATTTTTGTAAGGGCTGTGAGAGACGAGGAGAACGTGGGGAAGGGGAAGCCAGTTGCTTTTTAAAGTATTTGCACCAAATTTGATTAGCCTCCTATGACACCATTTTTTACTTCCAAATCTGGGCGAAAATAATTCTGTAAAAGGTTGATAGGAGTGATGAGTGTCACGAGGTAAAGGTATGATAATAGACTGTGTTTCTCAAAAATTACAAGCTGCGTTGCAATATAATCTCCAGTACCGTGAGTGTTTTGAAGATCGTAGTGGTCTGGCTTTATCCTCCAAAGCTTAACTTGTAATTAAATGAAAAAAAAACCCAAAACCCAAGTCCTCCTTCTTGGCCTTAGATGCGTTATCAAGAATGTTCTCAGGACTTACATTCAAATGGAAACAGTGGGGTTTTGTTTGGGTTTGAGTATTGCCTTTCATGTTTTGAGAGCCAAAGATGGCAGCGTCGTGCTAGTGCTGGAAATACAGAAGTTGAAATTCAATTATAGACTTACTTAGCAAAATCTGAAATGATTGACATTTTCTGGATTGTGGGGTGCCTTTTATCTATCTCCTCCCCACCCTGAGAGATGTAGCTTCATAAAATCTTGGTAAATGTAAAGAGGTTTATGTAGCATATTCAGTGAAGAGAAATAGTTCAGTGGGTAGGGAAGCAGCTTGAATCGTGATGTAGATTTAGTTCCCTCCTTGTTACTGGTTCTGACATCCCAAGAGGTAACACAGAAGCTGGCTTCCCTGGGAAGAGAGCTAGTGATTGATGTGACACATACAGGATAGGTGAGCTTAGAGAGTACAGAAATTTTGTGGGAGGTTGTGTAAGTACATTAAAGACACTAAAATATATATCTCATTCATAGTGTCACTACGGAGGCAAAACCAAGAGCTCAGTGGGTGGTGGAATCCTGTGTTAATGTAAAGTGTCATAAGCAATCTCTCCAACCACTGATTTCTGTGAACTCCACATTTAATTTCTTTACAGAATATGCAATTAAAGAATCCTGAGACTTCTGTAGTAATTCTTTTTCCTTACGTCTGCAAATGGTGCAACTGTACTGAAACTTTTCATGGGCTCAAAGGGAAATTGTAGTTGCTAAGGTGTTCCTTCTCAGACTTCCTACCTTTGCCTTCCGTGTCACTGAAGCTATGGGAACAAAGAAGGCTTAGGCCCAGGCCGTGGACTGTAGTGAGTCTGTTCAGCAGTGACTGAATAACAAAAGTTTTTTCTTCAGGGTTTTATGGTAGTTTCCTCTAAACATGAATAATTATTAGGAGTAAGAATGAAAAGAGAGATTAAGGTCAAGTTATGCTTTCCTGTGTTTATAGTCTGTATGGGCATCACATTTTCAGACTATTCCTTCTGTTTTCACTGATGTGTCCTTCTGCGCTCTTCTGAGCAATTACAGTTATGCAAGAGGCTCCTTTTAAACCTGCTGATTTGCTTTATCCTAAGTTCAGTTCCTTTTTCCTATGATTCAACCTTTTAATGTCTTCAAGGAATTTTTTTTGAGCCCTAGGGTTTTTTCCAGTGTGCCAGACAACCCCTCCATTGAGCTGATCCAGCCAGATAGTAAACATGCCAATATGCAGGCCATGATACATTATGCAGATCTAAATCCACCCAGTGCAATAAACATGTTTTGTTGTTGTGAGAGAGGGATAGGAACTCTGGAGATGCTTGCCTGAAAAAGGATGCTGCATGCTGGGAATCTGGGATGAGGGCAGTTGGACTGCAGCCACATTCAGTAGCTGTTTTGGACTCTTCCTTTATAAGGACCTGCCATAGATTAAAACTAAAAGGCACATGATGAAAAGGAAGTGGCTCCATTGGGAATAAATAACAACACTGTTCAGAAGATGTGCTGATCTCCCAGAAAGACCCGCAGCTCTGAGCTGACATTAGTGAGGGGTGATGTGGTCAGGCCTCTTTCATTAGAGCAGTTTGGGAGAGAGCAATGTTCCTGCACTCAGTAACATCAGCTCTCTGCTGACCAGAGAGCAGCAGTAGCTGTCTGGGAAGGCTGACCTCTCCTTGGAGTGGAGTGTGCTCAAAAAAGCCATTATTGGCAAAGTGAGCTGTGGTGGTGTGAGCAAGCTACTCTCTAAAAGTAGAACCAGCCACAATTGTGTTCTTGTATTAAGCCTTGTAGTTCTTTCTTTGTGTGGGAATTCATCCAGCACTGATGGTAACACACTGTGCTTGTTACCAACTGTGCAGAATTTCAGGGTAGATGAGAAGTTGAGCAACCTCATGCCCTCCCTTAAAAAAGAACCTTTTGGAACCTTGTAGATCACAGACTTTGTCCTCAGAATGAGTGTTACAACCCCTGGACAGGAAAACAATATGGAATTAAAATAATTTCTGCACCTTTAGCTCTTTTTTTCAGCAACCAATGTAAGGGATGCTCTTTGTAAAACTGAAACACTGAAGGTACTCTCATTTACAATAAACTTTGCATCTCTACTGTGAAGTAAAGGAAACAGTTCTCACAGAAGGGAAGTCAGAAGAGGGGAAACAAAGGGAAATCAGGAAACCAGGAGAAAGGTGAGCATGAGTTGATATTGAGGTTGCTGGTGAGATGCTCATGGCAGGCTGTCTATCCTCATTCTCCTTTCAGAGATGTGACTGCTCAGGCTGAACAAGTCCCTGTTGCTAGGGAAAGCCTAACCCAGCTGGAGTAGACCTGTGTTGAAAAGGGTTCAGGATTGTGAAAGGCATGTGCTGGATTGACTCAGTGACTCAGAGCTGCCTTGGTGCTTCTTTGAGACCTTTTGGTGTTGAGAGAACCAGATAGTGGTGGTTGCTCCATCTTTAACTTCTGGCTATTTGAGAGGATATTGAGACTGTTCAATGTAGTACAGCCTTTTAATGTCATCCAAAAAAGCAAGGCTTAAAATGTTGAGGAGTGTGGGTTTTTTCAAGAAAAACATACGTAGTTATGTTTCCTTAGAACTTCTATGGCGTAGCCTGGACAAATACGAAATTTGTAACTACACCATGATGAAATAACTTCTTGTAGGAAATGAATCCTTCTCTTACTAAAACCAGTGAATATGTTAGCTGTCAATGCTGCCCCTAACACCTTGGCATTGATAGTGAATTACTTGTGCTGAATTTGTGTCCAGCTGGGATGTGGTGTAGCAAGCAGAAGCTGTAGTGTAGGGTGTGTGTTGACCAGAAAGCCTTTTGCTGCTTTGTCTGTGCTAGCATAAGAAAGAAGGGAAGTGTTCCTTCCAAACACTGAAGGGCAACGGCCAAATCCTTTTAGGAGTCACCAGTGACCTGAAGTAACCGGTGGATCTAGGAAAAGAGTGAGGAGCTGCTGCGTGGAGTGAGTGACTGTTTGTAAATAGATGGTGATGAGATAGCAGGTGTTTCTCAAGGTGACAAGGCAGTTCTCCATGACAAAATGTTTTTAATGATCCAAGTAAGCTTTGGCAAATCATAGTTAAGGTCGAGAGGAATCTGCTGGATCGCTGCACTCTGACACAGCTTGTTTGGAGGCTGCCCAGCCTGTGTCCTCAGCAGTGGTGCAGTGTGTGTGTGTGTGTATTCACAGCCCCAGCTCTGCTCCGCGGTGTCCCAGCCAGAGCACCACTTAGACGGAGACTTGCCAGGAGGCTCTGCCAGTTCAAGGAGCATTCATTACTCTCATATGAACCTGTTATGTGCAATCACTTTTCCTGGTAGTTCATTGACCCCATCTCAGTTACATGAGTAGGCTTGGATCTATCCTCTGACTAGGAACAGGCTGCAGGTTGTTTGGGAGACTGCAGTGTGGAGTGGGTATTTCTACTGCCTTTGAAAGTTTACATGCCCTGCAGCTTGCCCATGGGATACTCCCAGAAAAAAGAGCACAAGTGGGCTTTTTGTTGGATACCAGGTAGAGCTCAGGACTTCTGGCCTAAAGAGCTGTTTCCAGGGAGGAATTTGTGTTTGTCTAGGTAAAGACTGCAATGCTTCTCTTCAGTATTTTACTATATTGGGGAGTTATTTTTTAAACAAATAAATACATTTGTCTTTAAAGAACGAATTTCTGACTCTGAATTAGGTACTTGGTTTAGGCTGAGTCTGATAAATAGGCAGTTTAAGGAAAGGCTTGGAAATCTGTAGGCAGCTGAATGAAAACAGCGTGAATCTGACTATTGGTAATTATCCTGGGTGTTTATAATCTACCCAGAGCTAGTGGGGCGGGGTAATAAACAGCTGTTGCATTTTTATGTTCTGTTAGTGAGCAAAATAAATACATAATAGTTAATTTCCAATTCTTGATTGAACGTGAAACAAAGGCAAGTTATCCTAGTCATATTTAGGAAGTTCTCTGAACTGGAATGTCCAAAACTGTTAAATGGAGTATAAATGCTCTAAAGAGCATTTTCTGTGCGCTTCATTGTGTCTGACAAACCAGTTTATATTGTAAGTCCATATACACTTTCTCTCAGATGGAATCCAGAGAAAACACAGCACAGCCAGATGGAAATTGGAGTTGACTTTGAGCTCTGATTAATTTGTTTTTCATATAATCCTTTTCAGGGCAGCAAGAAAAACGTGAGAAAAAGATGATGTATTGTGGTATAATTAAGTCTGGTGAACAATGTGAACTTAAAAGAAGTTACTTTAAAAAAAAGATCTGCTTTAACGGGAACTGTTTTTTCCGAGTGTCAGGATGGCCTGTGATGCTTGTCCTATTTCACATTTGTGTCTCTGCAGTTCTCATTATACGTGTGAAGTTCTGCAAAACGTAACTCACTAGATGAACTAATAAGTTCTTAAATCAAAAATTTCAACAACCACTCATCTATGATCAATTTCTAATGTGGGACCTCAGTGGACTTCATCCTTTTCCATATTAAGGGGATGATGTTTCATAACTGAGGCAAATGAGTGCATACTTTTGCCATAAAGCTCTAGAAATTTCATTGATTTATAAAAGCATTAAATAGCTAAAATTAAGTAACTTTCAAGCTGAAACAAACATAAAGCTAAAAGCAGTATGACTTTGAAAGCCCAGCCTCAAACAGAGACATGAACAGATATATAATGCTTTAGTTAACGGTTGCTGCCATTTCTCTTACAAATTGTTCTTCGGGGTATTGTAACTCAGCTGTTTTTAAACCCATCACTCTGGAACCTTGCCTGCAAAATGTCAGCGCAAGTGCAAATTTTATTTCTTTAACAAAATAAAGGGCTTGGAGCAGTTAGGCTTTCTAAACTTTTATGGCAGGAAAATAAATTCCGCTACTTTTGCTTTGCCGTAGCAGGAGCCATACTGTTCACCTTGGCCTGCCTGCAGGCAGAGATGGAAACCAAAAGGGTTTAATGGGGAACCCGTCTGTGTGTTTTAACTTGCTTTTCAAAACAAGAGAAGCCCAATGTCAGAGTGTAAATACCCTTTGGGCAGAGGACAGTCCCTAGGGTAGATGGAGGGATGCTGGCTTTAGAAGATGATTTCTGAAGTTGAAAGCAAGACGTGGGTACCAGCTCGTTCAAAGAATTTAATAAGGCTTGAGGTTGTCTTTCCTACAGGTTCAGAGAGGACCCCTCACTTCTTCTGCACTAACTAGTGCATCTCTTACCAGATCTACTATCTTGGAGTTCTTTAACATTCCCCTCTTCCATCTGGCTTCTAAAGCTGGGTAGTGCCAACCCATTCACCCTTTTTAATATCTTCCTGAAGTTCAAGCCTCGACACATATTCCAGCAGTAGTGACCAATTTTCCTGGAGTCAGTATGTACAAAAATGGTGATTTCCTGTCTCACTGCTCATGAGGACCAAGTGTTCCTGGTGGTACATTAGTCTTGGTGTTTTTTTGGGTTTTTTTTTAAGGCCTAGGGAATGAACTTTCTTGCACATAGCTACTTTAGTGCAGCCAGTCACATTTAATGGCCTTTGCTTTCAGCTTGAATCTTCACAGAAGGAAGATTAGGTAATAGTTTGTGTAGAAACATCTGTTTCCTAACAAAGATCTCACCCTATTTCATTTTTTTATGCTGTCCCTCTAACCAGAAAGTCCTTTAGTCTTTTAAAGACTTAGAAGTCTTTAAGTCCTTGTTGGGTATTAGAGTTGCTGTGGTTTTAGCATGCTCATGCTCTGGATCCTTTGTTAGCTTAAGTTATTAGCCTTAGATAAGTGTTGTGGGGTAGAAGGACTGCTTTCTATTGTCAGTGCAATTTCTGAATCTCTGGACAATTTGTCTGGGCTAGAATTTAAGTTTTTTGGCTCCAGTGCTTGTTTAGACCTTTCCCTTGTCTGAGGAAAAGATGTTGTTAAAATAATTAAGCCTAGCATGCATTAAAAGAGAACCTTTCCACAAAATTGAATTGCTTGGGGTTTATTTGAGTTTTGGGTTGCTTAAATAAATAGGCATTTTGCTTTGTTTGCTTACAAGCAACTTAGCATCTCTTCTGGGGAATCATTTTTCCATGTTTTCCAAAGAAGACCGGCTCTGAGGGTTTTGAAGAGCAACAGCTCTCTGCACTCTGTAGTTCTTTGTTTTGCATCCAAGTGGATTGTATGTGTCTAAATACTGCATTATTAACACACATGTCTTCCAGCCCCTTTAACCAGCCATTGTTATTGTGATATGTCTCTAATATGGAAAGACTTAATACATAGATTTGTTAGGGAATAAGCCTTTTGGTCATTGTTTTATTGAGAGTTCATAGAGTTCAATCTGCTGTTTTCAAGGAAAGATACTTCACTGTGATGCTGTGTGTTCTTGTAAATAAACTTATCCTGTGTTTCTTAGAACTTGAGAGACTTTTTTTATATCTTGGTGCCAAAATTAGTGAAACTTGGTTTACTGGAACATGCAAACAGGAATTCAGTGCTATAAGTCCAAGCACTTTGTTTTCTTCCCAGTCACAGAGCAGGAAGTGCTGACCAGCTTTCCGTGGATTTAGTGTTGTTGCTGACCTACTGCAAGACTAGTATTCCAAGAATTAGGGCTTGTTTGGCATGTGACCCTGGAAAGAAAGAGTGATTTGAGGCCGGAGTTGTAATTTTCTGGGAAGTGCCCTCTTTGTGTGCATGTGTCTTAAGCAGGATGGGGAGTGAATTAGTAATGTAATGACGAGTGGATCCCTTTCTGTATTCCTGGTTGGTCTGAAGTGATGTGTCTCAAGCCCTGCTCTGGGCACACACATCAGGATCTAATTTGAAGCAGGGTGTGCAAATGCATTTGGTTTATCTTTGTATTCCTCAGAGTAATGGAGCTCTTGTCATCAGCAGTAATAAAGCAACATTTCTCTGTGTGCTGCAGAATCTAGAGAGAGAGCTGCCATCCCTGTGCTGCTCCTGGTAGTTCTCAGGGTGATGGGTTAAATGAAACGAATATTCCGTGTAGGTATAAATTAAGCACTCATTTGCTATTTTAACACTGCAACCTAATTAAAAGTTAAAAATTTTATGGCCATCAGAATATCTTTCTTGTGTTCCAGTTTCAAAAGGCTTAGGAATGCCTTATTTACTAACTTTTTTTCCTCCTTTTCCCTTTCAGTTTGTGGGCCAAATGTCGACATTCGCAATGATATCCATGAGCTGAAGCGCCTGGAGAACTGCACGGTGATCGAGGGTTTCCTGCAGATCCTGCTCATCTCCAAAGCAGAGGATTACCGCAACTTCCGCTTCCCAAAGCTCACTGTCATCACTGACTATTTGCTGCTGTTCCGTGTGGCAGGCTTGGAAAGCCTCAGTGATCTCTTCCCCAACCTCACAGTCATTCGTGGCAGGAACCTCTTCTACAACTATGCCTTGGTTATCTTTGAAATGACAAATCTTAAAGAGATTGGTCTTCACAACTTGAGGAACATCACCCGCGGGGCCATACGGATCGAGAAGAACTCTGACCTGTGTTACCTCTCCACGGTGGACTGGTCTCTCATCCTAGATGCAGTGTCCAATAACTACATCGTTGGGAATAAACCTCCAAAGGAATGTGGGGACTTGTGTCCAGGAACAATGGAGGAGAAGCCGTTGTGTGAGAAGACATCTATTAACAATGAGTACAACTACCGCTGCTGGACCACCAACCACTGCCAGAAAAGTAAGACTTGAGTAGTATCTTGTTTTTGTTACTTCCTTTGGAAGTAAAGATTTAATTTTATGGGTTTATGTTAAGCTCTTCAGCAACTGCAACTTTTATTCTAGTTGTTCTATACTTTACATGAGTTACCCAGTTGCCACACAAATAGGTTCTTCCTATCAGTAAACGTGTGTCTCACTTAAAAAAAAAAAAAAAACAAGAAAAAAAAACCAACAAATCAACAACTGTAAAACAAAACCCAGCAAACTCCCTGAGTTAATTCCCCATGGAAAAGGTGGAAAATACAAATATTGAATGAATGCCATTATAGCAAAACTGGAGGTAGGTTTACCTCCCTTGAGGACTTTGGCAGGAGGTGGCCATTGAATGTCGTCTGCTCCTTGCTGAAGTGACTTGTGTGCCAGAGCTGTTGCCTTGCTGAAGCTGTTAACTGGACTTTGTTTTTTGCTTCCCTTGGCATGCACCTCCAGACATTCCTGTAATGGTAAATTCTGTATGTAAGGACTTGTTTACTGACATTAATTTTCACAGTGCAGTCTGTAGAGTCGAAGAGTCCATGGATATCTTGACTCCTGATGAAGCTGTTCTTGCCTATTTTGTTCTTATCTGGTGGGCTTATGTCTTTCTGATAGCAAGTATTAGCAAAAACAAAACCTGATCTCTCCATGCTTTTTAAAAATAAACAAACATGTAGTTTACTCAGGTAACATGATTACACAGCAGGCTTTTTGA
Organism: Rhipidura dahli; assembly: GCA_013399225.1. Classification (NCBI taxonomy): domain Eukaryota; kingdom Metazoa; phylum Chordata; class Aves; order Passeriformes; family Rhipiduridae; genus Rhipidura; species Rhipidura dahli. The sequence goes on from VXAC01003605.1 coordinate 31,435, forward strand.
GTTCATCCCGTAACTTTGCGAAAGCTGAGCCCTGCAGAATCAGTAGGGCTTAATTACAAGCAGTCGTCACTGGGAGGAAGAGTTCCTAAATTCCACATGCAGTCGTGACCAAAGCTGCTGTAATGATAGGAAACACCACAGTGTGAGAAATCAGGACTACATTCAGGTTACCTTCATCTGGGGTTACTGTTTTTTCTAAAGTGGCTCATCAGTTGCTTGTGGAGCCTTCCTGTTCAATTAGAACTGCAATTAAAGTAGCTCGTGGGGCAGTTTCAGTCAACACATGCCAAAAATACCTCTGCAAAAAGGCATTTGGAGTATGTGCTTTTATCAATACTTACAGGAAATAAAGTTCGTTTTTTAAACAAAGCAAAGAAACCCCCTCAGCCTGTTACTGGGAGACTTTGTGCTTTGCCGGGGGTGAGGGGAGTGTTGCTATGAGTCCTGCAGGCCAAATTTATGTCTTCATTAACAGAGTGTAACTCTGTTGTCTGCAGAAGGTGACCAAGGTGATTCCTGTGCAACCTCATTGCCCTCAGTGGTTTGAATGGATGTAACGAGAGTGTATTTAATGAGATATAACGACTTACTTGCTTTTTGTTGTGTGCTCTGCCTATTTGGAGTAGACAAAAGAAATGTGTAAAAAAACTTTTTTTGGCATCTGAGAGACTGTTAAAATAATTTGGATCCCAAATACACATGAGAAAAAATTTGTTTAAATAAAGTGAGGTCATAGTTAAACTGCGATAGCAGGACTTTGAAGGCAAGGGTGTAGGTAATGGGGTTGTTTTTCCATACATGCTTTCATCTCCTTTAATGGGAGATTGTGGAGAAGAAAGTAAGTATTGGAAAAGAGCCTTGAAAGGCTTGTTAAGAGCATTACAGTGTGAAAAAACAGTTAGGTTTAGAGTATCTTAGGATGCAGAGCAAATAAAGAAATTATCAAGCTCTAATCAATAAAAAGAGTGAGAAGGTTGGACCTGTTTTAATCTGTTTACTGTGATAAACCACTGACTTTGAGGAAGATGACTTTAAATTTGTGGGCCATTCATCTAAAGAGAAAACAACCCTAAAGTACTCCTGCTCTGAAGAAAAACAAGCGAGGTATAAAAGTGCAGTTGTTCCAAAGGAAGCTTTTTGTCTCCCCTGCTAGATTGCTCAGGCACTTTGGCAATGAACTCCTGATCAGGAGAGGACTCTTGCAGTACAGAATCACACAAGACATGGAAAAGAATAGAAGCAAGGACTTTTCAGTTACTGAGTGTTTCAGTCGGCATTTTCCTACCAGTAGAGATATGACACCTATGTTATTTTCCAGGGAATGTTTTTCTAGTGCAGTATCTAATTTAACCCTGGCATTCTCCTTGTGCGTCACAGTAATGTTAAGCTGAAAATGCTCTCTATCATTCAGGATTTCTTTGTGCCTTTTTATTTTTCTTTGCTCTGGCTCTGTGGGGAAGTGTGTATTAAATCTCTCTTGTCCTTGTTTAGGTTTTACGCTGAAAGATCTGAAGTTGGTGGGTAAATGTTGTGTGGGAACACTTGGTACTTTAAGTAGCTTGGCTTCTGTTTAATTTTGCTGTTGAGTGGAAGTTGTTTTTTTCCTTCCTTTTCTTGCTCACAAAAAAAGGAAGAAGCTTGTGCTTCCTTCAATATAACTTGTGCAGAACAATGCTCAGGGAGAAGGGAGGGAAGAGTATGTTGTGTCTGACTTAGAATAATCCATGGACATTTCTATAGAAGAGCAAGCTACAATGAAACTGTAGCTTTTAGATTTTTTTGGGTATTCTTAAGGTTCAGCGTAAAGCGTCAGCAGCTCTCCTGCCAGTTCGGTTGCCCTGGTTTCTGTGTAGTGTACATTCCTTTACCTTCGAGTGCCCCAAGGCAGCAGCAATACAAGTTTGCTCTCTTTGGAGCTGCAGCATGTTGTGTTGGGCTTGGCATGCTCTCCTCTCTCCAGCTTGCACCTACTTTTATGTTGGTGTATTAAATGCCAGCTGTGCCTCACTGGGGTTGCAGGTCCACATAGAAGAATCCTTCAAGATAAAAGGAGAGTACTGAAGTTGTTTGTTTGTATCAGTGCTTGTGCTTTGGGGCACAGGTAGAGATGGAAAAGATAAAAACTGAGCCTCCTGACATAAAAATAAGACTCTGGCCTTTTGTGTTTTTCTTTTTTCCTAGCAGTTGTGACTGCTGGAAAGGTTTATGGAAGCTGCCTGCATCTCCCTCAGCAACTGATGTGAGAACCAGAAAAACTGTTCCTGCTGTACCCCTTGCAGGACTTGTGTCTGATGACACACTTGCTCTGCCTGTCCAGTGGTCTGCTGTAAAGAAAACTTTGGTTGTTTTATATTTTCCTCTTGCTGATGACTAACTTTTGAGGTCTGCTGCCTTAGTCACTAGGCCTTTTCAAGCCTGCAGAAACCAAATGTAAAGTACACCCTTGAAAGTCTGCCTGGAAGTTCAGGATCTGTAGTCTGCCATAACCTCTGTGTTCTTTTGCAAGCAAGTCCAGCTAATGCTTCTTAAGACACTTTTGCTATTGCTGGGGCCATAAGAAATGAACTGGGCAAACTATTTGGGAAAGTAATAGCAAAACTAGCAGTGATCTGTATTTAAAACCTATGGTGCCCTGTTGGGTTTTTTCTCCCTATCTTAATGATTTGTCTTCTTTCCCCCAGTTAAGCTGGAGATGCTCAGTGTTAGCATTAGCTGAAACTTTCCCTACTCAGAGAAGAGACAAGGGCCTGGTAATGGAGGAGACAGGCTGTTAATGTCTGTGGGGAAAGGGGTCTTGGCTTCAGCTGCTGCTTCTGTGGGACAGGATGAGAGCACAGTCTGTGTCCTCTCCTTGTGAGAGAGCAAATTAGAGCTCCTGTGTTTCCCAAAGGGGGTGGAAGAGCCAAGCTTCCCATAAAAACAATGACGGGGAATATCTGAAGTGCGTGAGGGAGCTTTAAGATTAGAGTTTAGGCATTAAAAAAAAGGATGTGTAATCTGGCATTTTAGAGAGGACATGGATTAGGGCTGTAAGCATTAAGCACTTGGTTCAAAAGAGGTGAATTTGACATGAAACAATAGTTCATGTAGACCTCACTGTACAGTCCCTACAGGAGAAAACTTTCAGCTTCCGAATGTGTGAAACTGAGGACCACGGAAAAGGCATGTGAGGATTTGGGGGCCGATGAAGCAGATGGCATCTAAGCACAAAATGTTTTTAATGAAAATCTATCCTTATTCGTTTTTGAATTGGTTTGACAATGGCCCGAAAAGATACGGTGTATGAGGAGCAGGAGGGAGAGAATGACAGTGAGTGGGAAGAGTGGTCCATATGTGCCTTCTACTAAAATGTTTAAACATATGGAGACAGTAACATGATGTATTCTCACAAATATTCGGAATCTGCTCCTGTTTGTTTACACGGAGCTCAGAAGATAATGCAGTTGAGTGGTATCGTTTGACATGGCTCCATTGACTTGTGCAGTGCTTACAGTGTGCACCAGCTGGGAATCTGCTCCCTGTTGATTCAGCAAAGTAGTGCTGAAGACCATGTGCTGCACTTTTTTTTTTCCCCCTTTTCTCTCCTTGTCTTCCTTTCTGCGAGGAGTATTAACTGTATTCCTGTCCTTTAGAAATAGTGAACATACGTGAACTGTGTAGGCAGGAAGAGACGGGAAGAGGTTGGGAGCCAGAGATGCTGAATCAAATTACTTTTATTTTGCTTTAAATTATGTTTGCATGCTTTTTTCTTAAACACTGAAATATAGTTGATATTACATATGTAAGCACAGGACAACATGCTTTCAGTTTTACTCTTGCAGCAAGCAAATTGGATGTGGTATAATGTTAAGTGAAGCTGGTCTCTGTAACACTAATCCTACCTTTGTTGGTATAAAAAAAATTAGGTATAAACCTGAGCATATTTTGAAATGGACAGGTTGTTTGTTGGTTGTATTTGCTTGGTATGCAACTCTCTAGCAAATAAACATCTTCTGAAAGGAATAAACAGACAAAAAAATAATAATTGTAAAAGGCACAGTTGGTGTCACTGAGTTAGAAAAATCTGGAGCACGTTAAAAAAAATTTGTTAGTGTTTTCCTTCTGAATGAAGTTTTTTGCTGACTTTCGCTCCCCTCCTGAGAAGTTTGCTCTCCAGCCAGAGGTTTCCCAGAATTTTTATTATGACTGTGAGAGCATATTTAATTAGCAAGCTGGAATGGCCGCAGAGCAGTTTAGGCCAATCTGCAGTTAATTACTGTAGCAGTGGTTTATATTCTGAGAAAAGGGCTAAAATTAAACAAATGTATACTTGCCATTTTTCTTTGTTCTATTATAAAATGGCATAACCTGGGAAGAATCTTGCAGCCTGCACTAGCCACCAAAAACTATGTGATAATGTTAAGTACTCATCATGGCTTCCTAGTTTCTTTTGGCACAAAGATTTGTAGAGGCCTGTTTGTTTTGAGAGGTCTTTAAATTTGGGAGTTTTGTTTTCCAGTATGAAAAGACGATGCAGTGAGCTCAGTCTACCACTTTGCTACGCCTTTCAAAAAAAAAAAAAAAAAGGAAAACAATGAATTTTAAAAAATACTCTGAAAAGATTTAGAACTTCTCCCCACATTTTGGAATAAAGAATGAAAAAAAGTTTGAATTTTTTGAAAATACCCCTTGCCTTTTCTATTTACACTTTCATCTTCTGTAGACATCACATTTTACACTTGCTTCAGCTTGCTTTATCTCTGTCAGTCCAGAGGTTTGTTAATGGTCACCGAGTGATATGGCCACCAAGTGATGTATAACCATGTTTTAATGACCATCCATGCTGCTGGAGAATTTTTTTTTTTTAGTGTTATTTGAGATGATGGGAAGGGGTAATCTATGTATTGTGGAATGACACAGTAAATGTCACCACAGTTTCAGTGTCACTACAGTTCCTTATAAGTGGTGGGGTGATTGAATATATGTGCCCAGTTACTCTGAGTAATATAAATTCTGTTTTACATAGAGATCATACTGGATTTACTTGAATTGTCTTGTGCCAATAAACTGATTCATTGTCAGAAAAATCCCCTGTAGAAATGCAGTTGGAGGTCACTGATAGGAAATAGTAATTCCCTGGTTTTTTGAGTTGCGTGTGCATTCATTCCTCCGTTTGGTTTCTCTGATGCTGTGTGGTAAAGGCTGGGGAAGAAAAGAGCGCCAGTTCTTCCTTACAGGAGAATACAAAAGCATCACCAGATTGCACACTGTGTGCCTGACAACCTTCTAAGGGGAGTGCTTGAAAAGAAGTCCTGGTCTAACCTCACATTTTGTGGAAGCTCATGGGAGAAGAGAATGACTCTGCAGCCCAAGGGGCCTGAGGCTGTGAAGCAGAGGGGGAGAGGGAAATGATGGCTATGATCACATTCAGTGAGGATTTCTAAGATGTTGATTTATTTTGAACTTAAGACTAATAAAAAGAAGTGCTTGAAAAGTTCAGTATCATCCTAAATTTACTTTAAAGGTACTGTGTGTTAGTGATGTTTCAGAAAGTTGATAATGTGCTAGCTAGGGTTAGGAGCAGAATGCTTTTGGTTTTACTTGCAACACTTTGCTGTTCTTAGCAATTTGCTTTCATCCTGGAGCAGACTAAGGGTGATGCTTTGTTTAGAGAATTTTTTGGTTTACTTTCCTGTGCAGCAGTGCCCTGTTAAGTCTGCAATTAAATACACATCTATACTTGAACCAGATCTTTCATTAACATACTTAACATGGATTTCCAGGCCCCATTGATATCTATTAGACAAATGTTTGTTAATAGAATAGACAATTGTATTGGATAGTTAATTAGATGTAATGTAAGGCTTTAATTTTACGATGAATTTGCAAAACAACAGGGAGCTGGGAATAGCTAGCAGTGTTATAGGGAAAATGTCAGGGAAATGTCAAGTGTAAAACTAAAAGAAAGCTGTGTTTTTGCTCTGTTCTTGCAGATGTTGCAGGGACAAGGCAAACTCAGCCTGGCTTAGCATTTTCTGCAGTTCTCTGTGGCAATAAGTCCAGCTTGGAGTGGGTTGCTAGTTTTCCTAGGGATTTCAGTTTTCACAGGTAATGCTTGTATGCATGTCAAACAAGGGGTGAGCTTGAGCTGCAGTCTTCTTACTTTGGTGGGGAGCCCTAAAATGATCTGTCCTTCACCTGTTCAGTTGTCTAATTTTCATGGAATGTATATAAATACATCTTTTGTGAGGATTGATCTGCAGTTGAATTTGAAATGGGCTGAAGGGAAACTTAGGCTCAATCCTGCATAGTTCTTGTTCTCTAAAAATTTTGAATAGGAGGAACCATTTTCCTATTTTTCCTTTCCCAAACACACATGAATGTAGGAATGAATTGTCCTCAAGCATTTTCGTAAATCGTTTTTATGTCACAAACAAGTTTTTCAGTGTTTAACAGTCGTGAAGCAGCCTTTGTTTAGCCTTCTTTCCCACTAATAGTGGGATTTCCTTCTCAAGTCTGTTTATGACTCTGAGAATTAAATTCTAATAAAAAGGTGCTCAGATAATAATATGTTAATACAGATTGTTGAATTGCCTTTTTCTTCTGAGGTGAGCTCAGCCTGGTTCAGTTGTCCACTGTCTCTTCCTCCCCCTCCTTTTGAGCATTGGGAATGGAATGTGCATGTGCTATCAGCCAAGCGCTAAAAATGATTTAGCAGTGAGTTTACCCACCATAAAATGGGGAGGGTCTGAGGTGTCCCAGAGCCTGGCTTTTTAAAACTGGAAACCATGTGCCATTCTCTCCTCCTTTTTTTTTTTTTTTTGGTTGGTTNNNTTTTTTGGTTGGTTGGTTTTTTTTTTTGGCTTACTGTTTCTTGCTGGGCAAAGTGAACGTGTAGTTACCTGCCCAAAGCACAGTTCTGTGTGCCCAGGCTAATGATTAAATGAATTTGTGTAGCCCTTGACAGTGTAGGTGAAAATGAATTCAGCACATGACTCTTGGGAAAGACTGGTGTTTTTTTTGGCATTCGGTTGCTGAGAGGGATTTGAGGGGCAACTCAGAAGTTCTCAGTTGTTGCTAGTTAAAGCTCAGCGTATATTTGTAGGTGGACCAAACTTCTACTTTGTATACCAGTATAACCCTCTTGTCCTTTTTCCCTGGTTGCAGCATATTGGGTTTATAGGCACTTAACTGTTCCCTCCTTAATAAGCAGTGCTCCATAAGTGTCCAGGCGCATCGCTTCCAGTGCAGTCATCTTCCCCCATTATTGCCTTCTCTAACTTTTCACTCAGTTATGGGGCCAGTTTGTCTTAATTTTTTTTTTCCTGGTTGATGTGCAAGGGATATAGATGGATGATTAAAGGTTATAGTTTTGGGAAATGATGCCATTTAGGAAGCATGTTTGAAGTGTTGGGCGCGCAGAGAAAGTCTTTTATATCAACACAGGACTTGGGAGGAGGAGATGTTTTTCTATGTATAGAAACTTCCCGTATAGGATAGCAAGGGAAGGTTGCAGGGGGGTTGCCTGTCTCTTTAAGTGGGTTTATAATTGGCTAGGAATTTTTGTCAGCTTAGTCACTGCAGCATTCAGCGGATGAGGGAAAAAAACCACAGGCCCCAACCGTTAGGGCCGTGGATAGGCTCTGTCATCCCAAAGGAATGCATGTGAACAAAACACTTTGTGCGGTGCAACCGTTGGCCTAAACAGTATTGCATTCTTAAAGCAGGCTCTGAGTCACATGGAGCAGATGGATTGTTTCACTAAAATGGAAGTTATGTATCACTGAGCGCTCTGATCGAGCTTTCAAGTGTGCTTCCAATAGGTCACGATAGGCGAGGGTGATGAAAGGGTGTAAAGGGGGAAAAAAAATAAAACTCAGCTCCTTCTTGTGTGGTTGAAATAGTTTCTGTGGCATTGAAAAAGTAAGAAAGTGTTTCACTCTGGTAATTACTGGGCTGGCACACCGGCCTCATGGTTTTGCCCTAGATTTCAGACCATCACGGTCTTAATTCTAAGGCACTTTTTTTTCCTGGTACCCAAACTAATCCAAAGAAACCCGTGCTTTGAGGGGGACAAGGAGAGGAGAAAAACCCCACACTAAACCCCAAAGCGATTGGCTCTTCTCCCAATGCAACCAGCTGCTCTGCTCTTCCTCACCCTGCCAGCCTTTTGCCCCAAAAGTCTTCCTTGAAGCTGTTCTCTCCAGAGCCCGCAGTGTATTGATCAGTGAGGGAGTAGCTCTCTCTCTGAGGATGCCCTATCCCTTTATTTGGATTTATCTCTTTCCTTTGAGGGATTTGAAAGGATCTGATAGGAGCATTTCCAGTTTCCAGCCTTCAAAGCGTGCAGGGGAGGAGCTGTGACTTCTGACTAAACAAATCCAGAGCTGTCAAGTGGGGTGTTTTTTCTATTTTTTTCCCTTCCTGTTTTGTGGGGAATCCTCTTTAAAGAGCGCTCTAGGATTTAGCGGCAAACCCGGCCTCCAGTTGGTCGATATTGACAACTGCTGTCATTTGGCAGGCTGGCACTGGTGGTAGGAGTGCAGCAAGTTTGGAGGTCTTAATCCGGTTATCACGAAGGCAGGTGTTTCGGAATTAGTGCCTCCCCGTGTTGTATTAATTGAATCTTAAATCATTACAGCACAAAGGGGAGTCATCGACTAAATTCCCTTCCATCTCTGGAGCATTCCTCATGAAGGCAGCACATGAACAGGAACTCTTTCTTAGAGAAGCTGGTTTACTTTGAGTGCCTGTGAAGGCTGTTTGGCAGAATCAGAATTGACTGGTCCACGTGAAGCGCTACATGCAGAACCAAAATTGCAGTGAGTCACTGTCTGCTCTGTCTTTTGTGATCTGAGAGTCTGGGATAAAGTACTGCAGTGGGTGTTACAGATAAAACCAGTATGCAAATCCTTAATTCAGAGATGAAGCCTTCTTCCTCTTCTGCTCACTGCAGTTGTTTGTCTGTTTGCATCCATTTCTCTTCTGTAGAAAAGAAATTAAAATAATCAGTAATACCTTGCACCAGGAGATGAAGAGAGTGGTGGCAGGGAAAACAAATAACCGCTTCCAGCAAACCAGCTGTGGAGAGATTTTAAATTCAAGGGCTGCTTTAGGATCAAGTGGTTTACAAGAGAATATAAGTAATTGGAATTCATCTTAAAGATGAAAAAAATCACAGTCTTCCTAGGCAAAAATTATATTCTTTTCTGCCCTTAGGATGCTTCTTTGAATGGTTAGAGTTATCTGCACCTGTCAGATGATCTTTTTAGAAGAGGTGTGGGAGAGGGCAAGGGCATTTTTTGAGTGGAGAATGCAGTGGAAATATTTCAGCCTGTTCCTGGTGACATTGAGAGGCTCCTGAAGTCTGTGCTGATCACAGGTCCCAACCTTCAGCTTCTTGCCTTACCTAAAATGAACATTTTGCTCTGTGAACTGGAATTGCTGTCTTAATTATGGCACTCAGATCAGTGTGCTGTACCTGTTGTGTGCTGTTCAGGCTCTGGGTTCTGGATACAGTGTCCATATGCTTTCCAGGAGATAAATTCAACATCATGCATATAGTACCTGAAAACCTCAAGCTGTGAAGCTTTCTTGGTTTTCTTGTCTACTTATTAAATATTTATTGAAATGGTATCTGGCCTGAGATGAGGGAGGTGGAGGAAATGTTGTTCAACAACATGGGGCTCACCCGTCACTATAAATGGTGCAAAGCTCTGTTTACTTTAAGTGTGCTGTAATGGGGTTACTTCAAGGAAATTGCATAGCAAGAAGTAAAAACTTTTGCTTTTCTGTGTGTGCTGACTGGGCTGCATGATCTGACTTGTATTTGGGGGTGCTGTCTGGACAAAGAATGTCATGAGCAAGTGGACAGTTATTTTGCAATATTATCCTACTCATTCTTAAAGTATCCAGGAGACACTGGAATTGGTATGAATAACTGCGCCATGCCTGGTTTAACACAATACCCTAAAGAAGGAGTTAAAAAAACCCTAAATTATGACATCTTCACCCCCAAATCTTAGAGCAAAGGGAAAGGAGAGTTTCCTCTCAGCTTGTGTTCCCAAGTGTGACAGTAACTTGTCTGGGTTCTCACAAGCTGTCCTTATTTTCAAACCTCTGCTTTTCCATCCTCCCTTCCCAATGTGTGTTTGGGAAACTGTGTGGCTTCTTTTTTTCCCCTTACCACTGTTCTCTGCAGCAGCACAGAAATGATGTGCCTCTCCAGTTCATTCTGCTGCTGCTTGGTAAACTAATGAGCAGAGGCACTGCAGCTGCCAGGAGGAATTCCTTTCCAGCAGTTTTGCGAGAAAAGTCAGCAGGATTAGGGCCTGGTTCAAACTTGATTGTTCAGCATATCTGCTATGCAAACCATTTGGGTGAGGGAGAGAGCAACCAGAGTGGCAACCAACTTTGCTTGAGGCAGAAACGAACTGTGGGAACAAGGAGGAGACTGTCTTGTTCTTTATAAACCATAGTCTGCTTAGAGCATTTTGGTGTGCTTGAGTACAGACATATATATATATATATATATATGTAATTTTTTCTTCTCTGCAACAACACCCCAAGTTAGTGTCTGTCCTGGCTTAGAGGAAACAATTATTTCAAAAGCCTTTCTTAATGGCTTTCTTAATCGCCTTTTGAGCTGCTCTCATGTTTTGCTACTTGGATGTGCCTGCTCGTGCCAGATCGTGCACTGGATCTCACAGTTCTGGAGCACCTACTTAGTTATTTATCTAGGCAGGGAATATTGGGGCACCTCCCAAGTATTTAAAAATAGAAATAAACATCTCATGCTTGCTCTTCCTTCCTTGATTAAATTTATAGAGTTTGTGCTGGGCTTGTTTTGCTTTGTGTGGGTGAGTGGGTGTGTCTTGCGGATGAAAAATTAATTGCGAGAGAGCTGGAGTCAAAGGAATATGTTTGTACATTAGTTTGGAAGCTGTAAGGTCTTTGGTCATTTTGCTTTCTGGAGTCAGTTTACATGAAGGTTCAGCTTTCTATGCTTTCAAGTTTATTCTGGGGTGGTTTTTTTTTGGTTCCCAGTGACTATCTAGTGAAATGCTGCTGCTGTGGGAGGCTGCAGTCCCAGCAGTGAGAAGTGACCTCTTGGGTAACTTGAACCATTTCCATGAAGCATTTGAAGTACCTGGAGAGAGACCTTGAACTGTATTACCTGGAATTGCAGGTGCAGAAGGTTGATTTTGTTGCTGTACTATTGGAAAGATAGTCTGGAAACAGGAACTTCCTGGGATGTGATAGCTGAAGTGTAGTAACTGCAGAGGACGAATCTACAGATGTGACTATAGGAATGTGTTCTTGGGTAGAATTAGGTGAAGGAGGTATTCAACTCGTTGTTAATTTTCCTGTTAAGTGCTTTGATGTGCTAGTAATTTTTTTTCCCATTCTTGTGAAGCAGGTGTGGTTTGACCTACCCACATGCTGGAGTAATAAACAGTTAGTGTTTTATGTAATACATGGAAAATAAGATTAGCAGAAATAATAAAAACACGGTGTTTGTGCTGCTGCAGATGTGAGAGCTAATGGGACAGCCAGGGGCAAGTGATGAACGGGTTAAACAGGGACCAGGCACTCTGGTTTAGCAAGCCCTTCCTTCTCTTCTGAACACAAACATGGATACAAGTTACACTTCGGTTGCAAACATGTTTGTTTGACTTTGCCTCTCTGCTCCCTGAGCCAAGCTGCCTTAATTGTACGAGGGAATTGCTTCTCAAAATGACTTCCAGATAAATCATTATCTGTACTTGAATGACTCTTACATCTGTAGCAGTCTTGTCTCCAGGTGAGGAAAGTATTCCTGAGGGTCTGTTCTAAGTGCATTTCCTTTGGAAGGTTTCTACTGACGTTCTTTAGTCTGTTTCCTCACCACCTATTGTGTAGGACTAGGCTAAAAAATAGTCATTGTAGAGAAAAATATTCTGGGCCAGATGGTTTGCTTTGTAGCATGGAGTATAGAGGGCTGCTTGATTTCTTACATCTTTTACTCCTGCTACTTTGGGCTGTGCCTTGGGTGGAGAAACTCTTTGCTGGTTTGAGTCACACTGGTGCAGGTAGCAGCAGCTTCAGGTAAAGCTTAGACTGGGGTGAGTTTTAAAGCCCTGTCCTGATCAAGTGAACTTTGATTAAGGAATCATCTTACGTTTTTACTCTCTGGACATTCTGCCAAAATGGGTTTGCAAACCAGGGCTTCTAAATGAATGCTGAGTATTTCTCTGTGAGTGCATCACTCCATCCTAAGGCTGTATTGATAAAATAAAGCATCCTCCAATTTATAGGAAGGATATTTGTATATATGAACTTTCTGTCGCTGACAGAACTGTGCTGCAGCCTTGCCACTGATTTCTTATCTTGTTTCATACTCGTTACGTCATCAGTGTGGTTTTTTTTCTGTGAAGCAGTGGCATCATACTCTAACATAATACTTGGATTCTCATTTTAACAATTTGCATGTATTATCAACGTTTTCTGTGAATGAAAAAAAAAAATTTGGTATTGTCAGCAAGATACCCTGATTAACAGATTTTATTTCTCTTAAAAAGTGTTCTGGTCCACAGCTCTCTGGTGGGTGGTCTGACAAATCAAATGTAAGGTGCCTGAAACCAGTAGTCCTATTTGAAAATCTAGGCCAGATGATTTTGCCAAGTGTAAACATTGTCTCATGGTGTGAAAAACAACCAAACAATTTTGGTTCATTAATATAATTTATTTGAAGACAGACAATGCACTTGACATGGCTGTTTATACCCAGTCTTTTATGCCATTCATATATCTGATGGGTTTTAAAATTGGTTGGTTTAGAGCAGGCCAACGAGAAGTGGCTTTTATAATCCATAGTAGTAATTTCTAGATTCTGCAATTACACTGGATTTATTTATTTAAGCAGGCACCTTATAATTAATCTTCTAGTTGGCTTTGACAGCAATTTCACTGGGTCTTTCCATTGCTTTTTTCCCCTGGTTTTTAAGCCTGGAAGTAAGAGAGCCTTTGATTATTGCAGCTATTTCTGTAGGTAGCTAGAAAAAAATTCCCCGCTTAGCTGTGGAATTGGGTTCCCTTCCATTCCTGTTGGAGCCAGTGTGGGCACCCATTGTGATTTCACTGTGCTTCATGGCAGAAGCTCCAAACCCAGCATCTGCCTCTCGATGATCTGCCCTGGAAGCACGGGGAGATGGGAAAGATGCTGCACGTGTATCCCAGCATGGAGCAATCTCCATTCCTTCCACCTCCCACATCAGCCTGCTTGGGGACAGAGCAGCTCACCTGGGCCGTGTCCGTCTCGTGCTCCATTCGCAGAAAGGAGGTGGAAGTACCAGGCTGTTGCTGTGTCTCTTCCTGTGGGTGAATCCTCTTGGATTTTGTGGGCTCGAGAGCAATTTCACCCCGTGTGGATCACATGGCTCCAATTGGCTTGGTGGAATCTCCACAGTCCTGTGTGTTCCCCAGGGTTTGTTGTTGTCAGACCTCGTTTTACCCCCCACACCCTTCATCCTCTTTTGTTAATCCATGAGTTTGGGAATTTCTGAATAGTGTTTATTACTTTTATTGTTTGGGTGGGAAAATGGCCATGGAGCTTTGATTATTTTATGGCAGGAGGAAGGCCTTGTGGAACCCCAGGCACTTTGTTGTTTTGGTTTTTGTTGTTTTATTTTTTTTTTTTTTTAACCCTAACGAGGAGTGCAGAAAAGTAACCAGTAATTTAATTGTAAGTGAAGAATTTCTTGCTGGTTATAGCCTAGGGACATGTTTTATTTGAATCCAAAAATCAACCAGAAAATAAATTTAAAATTACTTTCTAATATGTCTTGTTAAATCATGGATCTATCTGTGCTGCAAATAAGCTTTGGAGGTTCTGGTGAGAGAGAATGCAGACTGCCGTTTTGCTGGTAGATTAAATGCTGGGTGTCAGCGCTTTCTCTGATAACAGTGTTGTTGAGAACTGCTCTGGCACACCAGATTTCCCTGAATGCCTGTAGCTTGCTGTGGAAGTTAACTCAGGACTTCAGCTTGTTTTGTCATGCTCCATTTGGAAAGTTTGGATTTCAGAAGGGGGAAAATAATGCTGCCTGCTTTTAGTATCTAAAACAAAAGTGTAGAAAGCTGGAGTGGCTGATTTGAAGCTTGTGAAAGAAACCTTACATATCTTTCTTCAAAGAATAACTTAGTTTTATCTTGTATCTTTCAAAAGCTCAATCATTAGCTCATTGGTATCATTAAAATATTAACAGACAAATGATGAATGTCTTGTCTTGCCTTGCTGTATTTTTTATTGGGTTGTTTATTTTGGGTTTGTTCTTTTTGTTTAAGATACTTTTCTGCATGATGAAGCCATTTCTCCCAGCACATTTGATGTGTATTACATATATTAGTTTTAGGAAGATGCTGAGCAGTGCTTCTTAGGCTCTCTGTTCTCCTTTTCCTGTGAGCAAAGAGAAAAAAACCCATTATTTACTGTGTTCCAAACAGTTTGAAAATAAATGTTTGTAGACACTTTGTGTCTTTGTCAGTTTACATGCTAAACACTGTTGATAACGATGGGAAACAGTCAGTTGAATATTTCTTGTATTCAGAAATTTAAGTGGTTAAGGGATAAAAATTGTCCTGACTACTCCTAGTAAGAGAAGTAAGGTAATTGCTCTCTTCATAAAACACACTGAAAAATCCTTAAACTGATTTTTTGTTCTCTCTTTCAGTATTTTTAAATCTTTAATTATAATCTCTCACATGTCTGAATTTTGAAGGACTTTACGTGATGCTTTGCGTCTCTGCCTGCCTGCGTTACGTTTCTGCGTGGGCAGCTCTTTAAAATGGTTTTGCATTTTAGGGTGTTAGATTTGGCTTGGTTTATACCTCTCCCCCGTGCTTGCTTTATGGGACAGTCACATAACTTGTAATGCCCCATCTGTCCCCTAAGGAGGATAATCTTACTTAACATGAGTGTTGTGTTTGTGAGTGGCTGCAGGTACCTTTTATCTACAACATAAGAATTAATGAACATCTTGCTTGGAAATCTTGTTGTTCAGGGCATTTTTTGTTACTATGTAACCCTTTTTTCTTCCATTTCCCTGGACCAGTGATGTGTAGGACTATATTACATATTTCAGCTTGCTGCTTCTGGAAAAGAAATTTGTTTGGGTGGGTATGTATGCTGGAGTTGTTTTGGAAGCACATGTAAAGCACATTAAGCAAAACATTTAAATTCATCACTTGAGTATAAATATCCAACAGGACAGCTTACAGATTTTTCTTCCAGCTTGCTGCCTAGGGAGTTGAGGTGTTGTAGAGGAAGGAAATGTACACAAGAAGGAATACCCATTTCTCTTTTAATTTTTAACTCCTTTTTTTTTTGTGTCTCTACTCATATAGATATATGGCAAGAACAAAATACTTTAAGTTCTTTATTTTTAAGTAAGGGAAAAACCAGTCTTTTTAGAGAATATTCTGATTATCATATTAATTTATATTGTTCTGTCACTACTGGTGGAGAAGTAGCTAATGAGAATTAACTATATGATCTCTGGAAGGCCTGATTTTTAAAAGTGTCTTAAAATGCATCTCAGTGAGAGAAGCCAATATTATCTATTAGCAGCTTGAATGAAACACTCAAACTGTAGCTCTTTTAAAAGACTGAAAATAAGTAAAATATTTTATTTTATAATTAATTCATGATTCAGCTCTATTAGGAAATTACATGTTTTACTTAATTGTATCTGCATTGAGAACAAGACAAATTTGAGACCCTTTTCTCATCTCCAAGCTCAGTCTAGTTAGGCCTAAAAGGAGTGTAAGCACTGTGAACCTAGAATTGTGTTGTAGTCAAGGTGAATGGGAAGGTGAAATCCATTATCTGCTGAAATGCTGGTGCAGGTATGTCTTTGGGAACGTAAACTGCTGTGCTGATATTTGCTAAGAAGCCTGCAGGGTTTGTGCATCCTGACACTGCTTTTCCTCCTCGTGAGGGAGAACAGACTTTTAAAAAATAACATCTGCCCTGGCTGCCTGAAAACCCATGTAAATGAACCCTCTTTTTTGAATTTGTAGTTGAAATGTCTAATCGATTTTTGACTTCTGTTTACAGTGATGTAAAAACTGTTGGCCTCCTTTTAGCATCTTTCTTGCAGCCAAGTTTAGTTATGAAGGAATAATGTATATTTGGCCTAGGAAAACAGGTTAGTTCTGTACTGAAGTGTGTGTGTAAGTGGTAGTTAGTGGGTAGCCTGCAGAAAGGAGGAGTGACTTTGTTTTGTTGATTGATAAACGTCAGCCATGGCACAGCCCTGCCTGGCTGTCTGATCTGGCCTCTTTTTGAGGCCACTCCAGGCAGCACAAGAAAAGCATCATTGCATGTGGAATGACAAGTGTGGTCAGATTAGTTTGGTCCAGGTATCACTCAGTAATATGTTATGTACAAGGTTTTGGTGCATATTTATTTACCTTTTCAAGGAGTGAAACAACACTGATGTGTCTTCTTAAAGTCAACTCAAGTCACCTGGTATCTAGGACTGTTCTTTTGAGCCTTCTAGGAGTGTGACTGTTCTTTGGGACACAGAAGAAATTGGAAAGGTTTTCCTGTAATAAAATGAACCTTTAGCAAGCAGAAATTTTACAAAGAGGAGATTTCGTTTGTTTTAAATGGAACAAGTTCCCTCAGGAGTAACCGGTTTGGGGGTAGCAAATACAGAAATTTGAATGTTCTGGTGGGAAAATTTTGGAAAGACAGAAGTTTTTGTCCATTTCTGTGCAAGAACCAAAAGCTCATCCTGGAGGATCCTTTCTCAGAAGGTAAGGCATGGCTTGGGAAGGTAAAGGTCAAGTCAACTCGAGTGAGAGAGGCTTAGTTGTGCACATCAGGGAGAACATCTCAGTCCTGAGAAGCTTTGGCTGTGGGATAATGCTGTTGGAGGGACAAGGAGCAAATTAAGCTCATGTATGGGGAAAATGAGATGCAGAACACTTCAATGGCTTGATCAGATGCATGTGCCTAAGAGGGTGGGAGCAGAAGGAGGGTCATGTGCTACTTGTCTGGTGTTCCAGTGGGGAGGTTGTGCTTCTCCAGCTTAGTGGCAATGACAGTGATGTTCAGTGAGAGTTCCCTCCGTGACCTTGCTATGCCTGTGGATTTTTAAACTAAACCCCTTTGTGCATCTGTTTTACGTGTAACCACATCCACAGACTAACATGAGATGGTGGCATGGGTTTGTTTTTCTTGCTCTTTCATTCACCTGTTGGAGTTGGGGATTTAGTGGAGTGTGGTTGGATAGTGAGCATTTAATTTGTTGCAGCTAGAAGAAAGATGCAGCAGACTTCAATTCTGAAGAAGCTCAAGCCTTCCAAAGAAATCCTTCAGAGAGTCATCCCTGTGAACTGCATTGACTGAGAAACATTGTCTTGGTCAGGTTACGTTTGTAGAAACAAACCTGTTTTCCAAGCCCCTCATTACGATTCCAGATGGTTGTTTCTAGAGGCTCCTGTCCCTGGGAGTTGGCTGGGGCGCTGTCAGTGCTCTCTGTGCTCTGTCTGGATTGCCCATAGCTGGGATGTACAGCTGGAGAGCACATGGCTTTTGTGTGGCTCGTAATCCTCTGTCTGAGCATCATCCTCCAGCTCAGCGCAGAGAGAGCCGGCGGAAGCTGTGCCGCAGAGGAGTTCAGCCGGCAACGTTTTTATCAATGCGCTTTTATCCAGTGAATCCAAGCAAGCACAAGAACAATGGAATTTTTTGTAGCTCATAGGTGGAAAACAGCTCTGCTTGCTGTGGATGAGGAGTCGGGATTGCTGTTCCTGGGTTGTAGCTCGGTGTTTTCTCCTTGGCTCACACATACGGACTAAGCTCTTTGTCCAGCCTGCTCTGCCAAAGTCTACGGCTGGACAGTATTGAACTGTGACCTGCAAAAGTTTACTTAGTAATCTTCCACGTCCCTGTTCTACATGGAAGATTCTCCTAGAAATGCCCAAGGGAAAAAAGAGGGGTTGGAGGTGGCTGGTTGTTGAAAGCAGTCAAGTTGTAGTAAAACTGGGCCAGTTTGAGAGTTACTGGCACAGTTATGTGAATTTATTCATTACATTTGGCTTGTTTTGCTTTTTGGATGAGACTTACACGAAAGGAAGACTTCAGATAGTGAGAAAGAAATTACTATTTCAGTTGCTCCTCCTTGCTCTAAATCAAGTAGGGTGATGTTACCATTTCCATGCACCAGCAACGTGGAAGTGTCAAACTTTTTCAGGCAACACTTGCAGAATTGTATGTAAGACTATTAAATTCCCCTCATTTCCCTGCCAAAAATAGTAAACCTTGAAAAATATGCAAAGCATTCCAAAGCTTGTAAGTACCAGCGTACTGAAGTACAAAGTTTCTGCACTTTTAGAGTCCCATTTTAGATGCACTGTGGACATATTTGTGTTCTCATCGTACAGGCTACCCTGGGCTGCTGCCTTGTCAGGTCTGGTACACACAGGAGGGTCAGGACTACTCAGTCCTGGAAGGGAGAACTTCAAAGAAAGCTTCAACCTTAGAAGAGCTTGACTGATTGGAATTAAGATTCTATTTTTAATTACCAACCCTGCAGTTTAATACTGGAGACATGGTTGTGTTCCAAATAGTGGTTTTTACCCAGTTCAGTGGAGATCTTCACTGCTTGAATCACACTTCAAGGTACTTTTTCTCTAGAATTATGGGAGCTGTGTCAGTGGTTCAGAGTACACAACTATTTGGTGTTTTCCTTGCTTTTCAATTTGACATTGTCATTGTGGCTTTGTGAACTTACGTGTGATGCACTATTAATCACTTTCAGAGCAGCTGCTCCCAAAGAAGTGAGTGAAAACAGGATACTGATTGCAAAGCATGTTGAGATGTTTTGAACTAAAAAGCACTTAATTAACATTATTTAGATCAGACAATTTTTTTATTAAGTATTTGAGCCCTGTGCTACAGGATGGTGCTCTGAGACAAGACAGTTTTGCATGAAAAGAAAAGTATTATCCACATCACATAATACTCAACAATTTAATGCTGGAGTGTGTTTTTATGCGAGGATCTTGTTAAAATTCTGCAAGAGATTACCTTTGCATTTTGCCTGATCTGAAACCCTGAAGTGCTTGATGTTGAATCTGTGAAGTTTGGGTTTTTTTTAATTTAAAAAAGTCATTGAAAATCAAGCAAGTAAAAGGAAGAAAACTAGCCACGCTTACGTGCGTTTAAGTAGATGTGTGAAGTATTTGGATTTCATATTTGCACAAAACCAATACATTTTTTCAGACAATTAAATATTTTGCAAATTAGTCACACTTAAACTGGCAATTTTTTGAAGTAACCATAGAAGCATTTACTGAGCTAAAAAAGTCTTTTGTTGCTTCAGCTCTAATCCACATTAATTTTTATAATTCATCTAACCATCGTTGCCTTTAAAATTTCTTGTTCTTTGAAATGCACAAATAAGTTTCATCCTTGTATTTGGGAGCAATTTTATTAAAAAATTTTTTTTTAAACCCTCACTATTGTTTTTAAAATTTTGCCACACCCACCACAAGATAAATTCCTTAATTTTGTGCTGGGTTGCAGGGTAATCACAGGGAATGGTGCTCCAGCAGCTGCGTGTGTTCAGCTGCTGTTTGTGACCACACCTACATAAGTCAGCACTGAATGTGGATTTTTGGCATTGTGTTGGAAGTAAGAAAACTTCATCTGGGCATTATCTTTAGCTGTAACATGCTGAATTACTGAAAGCTGCAAGGCTCTCTTGCCACACACAGATCTACTCTGTAAGTACCAGTGCAGTGAGGCACAAGATTTGAAATATTAAAAAAGTAAGGGAAAGCTCTTGGAGTTTGTAGCAGTGAAGACGTGTAGTGTTATGTCTCTATTTGGAGAACCATGATCTAATCTTATTAATAAGTATCAAATGAAGAAGGAAAATACGCTTTCCTTGTGTGCTCAACATCAGCACCTGCATGAAGATGGCCCTTATTTCCTTTTAAACAAATTAACCTCCATGAAAAAGGCTGATTGGAGGCACTCACTGGTGATTTATATTTTAGCTGGTGTATTTCTTTACTGGTCCAGGTTTGAAACTGAAAGTACTTTAGGATTGTAGCTGCTGACTTTGGTATCGAGTAAAGGCCATACTTGGCATCAGTACCTCCTTGTTGAAGCTGATTTTCCTGTCTGTAGCTGGGCAGGAGGACATGAGCTGGTGATTCCCAGCGTGGGGCTTGGATGGGTTTCCCATCTGTTGTGCAGAGTCAGGCTGACACACAAAAAATCCTTCAGCTGTTACCACTGTGAAGAAATCCTTCAGGTGGTGGGGAAATGAAAACCTGTGGAGTCAGAAATAAGTCTTGGTGAGTGGGTGGGGTTTTTTCTGTGTGTGTTTGAACTTTTGGGGGAGTTTTTTGGTTGTGTTTTTTCCCCCCTTGAGTCCCAGTTTGAATTCTAGGAATCTCACCTTAAATGGGGCCACAGGTGTTAATAATGGTGGGAGAGGAGTGGATGTTCAGAGGGGGTGTAGGGTTGGGAGAACCCTGGATGGTTCTTTAGAATTGTAAGGATTGTTTGTGGATTGCTGTAGTGGAAATGAAATTGATATTTCATAGGTATTAAAGGAAAATACCTTAAAGATGCCAGTCATTAATCCCAAGCACAGCTGTGCTTTTTTAAAATTATTTTTTATTCCTCCCCTCTCAGTAGCATGGCTGGCTTAAATGCTTCCTTGCCCCGTACCAACCTCTGTGCTGGTACAATTGTTTATGGACTTGAGCAGTGACTGGGAGCAGAGAACTCCATCTGGGTTAAAAATAACTTGGTCTCAGAAAATAAACTGTATTTTTAACGTGGATCAAGTTTCCTGGTCCAGAACACTGTGCAGCCCTGCAAACACTTGCAGTGACACAAGTGCAAAGGTGCTGCACTGGTTCTTGGGGCAACTGGGGCACTGTAAGCCAGGTTTTATGTTTTACCCCAGTTGCAATAAGCTTGGCAAGCAGACGTGGGAACCATTTTCAGCTGAGTCCCAAAACCACAGCGGGGGGATATGTTTTGTGGGTGTTTGGGGCCTTTTTGAGTTCTAAGTATTGTGTTAAAAAACCAACATGTTTTTGTTGTTGTTTAACCAATCAGGCATATTTTTCAACAATAATAGCTAAAAAAAACCCTCCATCCATTTAATACTGAAGTGTTTTAGTGGAATGGCCTGGGGAGCACCTGCTATGTGATGGGAGAGAGAAATGGTGAATTCTGGAGCCTCAGCAAGTGTAGGTTCAGTCCTCCTTGGTACTTGGTGGGGCTCAGCTGCAAAGGTAGGGTGGTGTTGGAGGCCTGTCATGTTGGGACAGAATGTCATCCATACTTTCAGAGACGTCCAGAGGCTGCCAGGGATCCATGTGGCACTCAGGGAGACCTCTGGTACAAGTGCATGTCATCTACTCGATGGGATGTGCCAGTTCAGTAGTTGTCTGTCTACTGTCTCCTGTCACCCTCCCTCGGTGGCCTCTTTCTCACGTCTTCAACTGCCTAGAAAAACATGTACTGAGCCATCTTCTAGTCCCAGCAGTGTCATAGAAACAGCCCAGGTCTGTAGGACTTGCTTTTAGCAGGTAAATATTGGAATATTTCTGAAGCAA
Source organism: Rhipidura dahli (assembly GCA_013399225.1). Lineage (NCBI taxonomy): Eukaryota > Metazoa > Chordata > Aves > Passeriformes > Rhipiduridae > Rhipidura > Rhipidura dahli. The sequence goes on from VXAC01003605.1 coordinate 53,047, forward strand.
AACCATTCCTTTTTCAATTTTAGCAAAAAGCAAAGCCCTGGGTACCTTCCACTTGGATAGAAATGAACATGCAGTTGCTAAGGAGTGAGCACAATCCTGCCTTTCACGTGTGAAGTTTGCCAGAAGGCTCAGTCTCCTTCTGAATGTGGATCTTAATTTCAGGCTTCTCCTCAGGAAAGCAAAAAATTGGGTGTGGGGAGGAGGGTGGGGTGCACCCCATGGGCCTGGGGATTTTGATCTTGACCATGTATCTGGTTGAGACAGCTGAGTGTGCCTTGAGTCAGTCTTCTGCCCTCTTGGGACTTTGCTTCTGCCTGAGTATTGTGATGGAGAGCTGAGTGTGGAGAAGTGAGGATCATCTCACCACTGAGCCTTCAGTGTTTTGGAAACAAGGGATCCACGTATGATGTGGGGTTGGGGGAAAAGTTGGTATGTGGGTTGTTATGGTTGTGGTTTGTTTTCATATTTTTTAAAATGTGATTTTAAAGTGTTAGGAAATGGAGTTGAAACCACCTTTCTTTTTGTTTGGTTTGGGGTTTTTTTTGTTTGTTTTTTTTTTTTTTTTCCCTTGCACTTCAGAAAACTGCTCTAGCATGGTGGATCTACTTTATTGAGGGATCTAGCAGTGAGATGCTTGGCTCCTAATATGGCAGATATTACGTCTGCTTCCTGTGTGTTATCAGACGTGTTTTTAGGACTGGGTTGTAATCTGCAAAGCTCTTGTGGAACTGGCCCTGGTTATTTTAGAGGCCTTTTCAGTCTGTGGCCTGGAATAACACAGTAATCAGGGGCTCCAAGTGGGCAGGCTTTAAAGCGATACTATCTGGGGCGATGAGGAGCTTTCCCGGCAGCACTTAGTGTGGAACTCTGTTGTGTGTGATACCAGCCTGAGCCTGGAACTCACTGGTTTTAGAGTGAGAAGATGCGTTTTACAGTGGGCTTATCTGTGCTGGTAGCTACAAGAACGCTCCAAGTGAGGGACCTTCTAAGAGAGCTTCTCTGTGCCAGTGCCTGAAGATCGTGCCTGAAGTTCTTCAGGGTTTTAATTTTGTTGACATAATAACCATGTTTTTCTGTGTCTGATTTTTTTTTTTTTTCATCTTGTAAAGAAATATCTTCTGTTTTGCTATAGTAAAAGAATACCTGTTTTTTGCCTGTATCATGAGCATAAGTTTAAAGAATTGCTTGTGAGAAATGCTGACTTAATCTTCTAGCTTGGGAGATGTGTGCATTTTTCAGAGATATCCCTTTTTCACACTCCCTTTGGATTTTTTTAGGTGAGAAGAAATAAATTCAAATTCCTGAAAATTCTCATGTATAAAAATCCAAACTATTTGTAGATGTCTGCTGCTGAATGAAAATGTGTTGGCTATCGGATGCTAAGATGTTTTTACAAAAGACTTCAGAGTGGCGGGAGTGGAGGAGGTGGGGAGAATAATGTTTGTTTGAAGATCAGTGCACCCTGGAGAAGAAATTTATTATGATAGTATCAGAAAAAATAAAGTCCTCCTTTGGTGTAGTTTTGTTTGTGCCTTTCTAATTAGCATGATTCCTTGGGGACTGCTGGAGATTGACCTGTGTGGGTTTATGATAAGGATGTGTAAGAATTTTTTTTGTATTTTGTTCTAAGTAAGGGGGTTTTTTTGGGTGTGTGGTTTTTTTTTTTTTTCCTTTCTCTACAACTGATGGTTGTAACTTTGGTTACCAGTAACAAAGGAGAAAATTTCTTCTTAATCATTCTGTTCTAGTGGGTGGGAATTATCCCAGGTTTAGTGTTCCTGGTACTATGTCTTCCATGAAAAGAGAAAAGGCAGTAAATGCAAGCTCAAGTTATGAGTTCTATTCTTTGTCCTGCATTCCGAGGTCAGCATCAGCCATGAGAGAAATGGGACTAATCCCAGACTTTCTCAGTTGTGGCAGGTATTTTATGTTAGGAGAAGCATATTTCATGTCAGGAACTGAGTGTAATTGGCATTGCAGATGGAAGGCACAGCACTCAGATAAATGCTTACTTTTACTTATGAATAAAGCCAGAATCTGTGAACTCTGGGGATGTTTTGAGGGCATAGCACGTTCAGAAATGTGTGACTTTGTTTTGTGCAGCAGCTTCTTCCCCTTCATTGGCTTCAGCTGCTGATCATTGCCTTTCCCTGCTGTGCATGAACCTTGTAATCTCCCCTGGAGTCACCAGGCCTGAGAAGCTCCTTTGAATGTTGCCGAGGCAGACAACCACAGCCCAAGGTGCTGAGTGGATCTTTGGCACCCTACTCCCTCTTCCAGGCACAGGGGACATGGGACATTGCTCCCAGGAGTAGGCAGAGCTCCCTGTGTGTCAGGCAGGGAAGGTGGGAGGACACTGGCAAGGCTTTGCCTGCTCTCCTGGAGTGCCACCTGCCACATGCCAGCCAGGGAGGGAGCCTTGCTGCCTGTCCTGTGCTCCAGGGCTGCCTTTCTTTCCCCAGCCTGGATTTATAGGGTCAGACTGTGCACCAGTTAATCTATTGGTGTGTTTTTATGAAGAATTGAAGCAAATTGCTTTCCCACTCATGCATTTTTACATATAAAAGTGTAGTTTTTCTCTTAATTCCTTTAATTATTGATTACTCTGGGCTTCCTTTCCATCTCAGATTGTGCTGCTGTGAAGGTAGAGATGTCCCTGCTCTGCAGCATCACTGATCTGGTGGCAGGGAGGGGACTCCATCAAGTTCAGTGTTCGAATGAACTAACAGTGAGATAGCAGAAGCCCTGTGAGACACCAGGGGTACTTTAGCCCAATAATCACCACTTTACAAGAAATGTGTCTGTGGTTAGCAGCAGATCTGTGGTAACTCCGGTCACTGTGACATTCTTTTACCTTGAAGAAGGCAGTGTGGTTGAAGAGCTGTGTAATGTGTGTGTGTATTCTCATGTCCCCATCCTGGGACTTAAACTGCAATAAGAAAAGTCTTCTAAAGTTTCCAGTGTTTTTCTTTTTTACTTATAATGAAAAAAAAAAAACCCTTTCATATGGTATTGTCATGATGTACTTTGCTTAGAAAATAGGGTTTTGCAGTTTCCCTAGACAGCAGGATTTAGAGTAGAGACATGTGGAATATTCTCTCTTGGAGATGAGCTTGTTGTGTGTGCTGCTCTCAGCTGAAACATCACCATTTTATCTGTGACCTGAGCCCGTGATTTGTTTTTTTTCCTCATTTATAAGAACTGAGCACCGCTTTCTTGCAGGACTGCCATGCCTGTAGCTGGCACTGCAGTGGCCCTTTTCTCTCCTGTCCAGAAGTGCACTCAGCACGTGGCATGTTCTGCTGTGGGACTGCAGGTCAGGCACTGTGCAAATGCCCGAGTGTTGATGGAGAGGCTGTGGAAATACCCGCAATGTTACTGCTGCTCTAATCCTGCCCTTGAAAGCAAGAATGTTGATGGAATCTTGGTCGTATTCTTTAGGTCTTGCATTCCTCAGCAAATAACAGGATTTGACTGTAAAATGCCATTTGGGGTTTGAGTAAGGAAATGCATGAGAGGCCCAAATGCAGTCGGGATGATCTTGGTCTGTGCCTTCTGAGCAGGGAGAACAGGATGTAGAATCAGTTTGTGAGGCTGTACTTCAGCTCTTTGCTAAAAAGCTCGAGATTTATATTGTCTTTCCTCTGGAAAAGAAACACCCCCCTGTCCTTCTTTTCATGCAGAATTAAAGGAGGTAAATCTGGGATTTTTATCTGCTGAGGTAGAGACTCGGTGTTCTGCAGTGTGGTGCTCTCTGTAAGCAATGCACTGAGGCTGATCCTTTCTCCCTTCTGACAGTAATGAGGGGGGTTGACTTGAGGCAGGAAGCATCTTCCCATCCTACTCTAATCTAGGCAGCCTGGAAAAGCTTAATCAATGCGGGCTGGTTTACAGTGTTTACTGTGTGCGGCAGAGAAGAACTGCAGCACTTATCACCCCTCCTGTTTTTCCTGTCTCTAGAAGCTTAAAACTGTCACTCCTCAGGAATTCCTCATGCTGCAAATCCCCATTTCTCTGGTGTGCTTGTGTTCCCTAAATGACCCTTATCTGTAGTGACAGGGCTTTAGTGACCAGTCGATCTAGATCTGGGTGGCCACTCTGTCTTATCTTGCCACATTGACTTTATTTTGAGAGCAAATTCTGCCGGTCATAAATGGAAATTACTGCAGTTCTTGCTGACTCTCTGGCAGTTTGAATCCTGCTTAAGAAGCTGGATAAGAGTTTTTAGATAAGAACCCTTAAAAAAAGTAGAAAAGTAAAAAAGATTTTGGCTTTTGAGACTGCCTTTCTGATGGTTGAATGTGGGACTGGTAAACAGCTCTGCCATTACCAGCAATGTAAATTCCAGCATATCCAGTATCCTGTGGTGGCTGTGCTGACTTAAATTATATTAGTCAGTTCAGAGAGCACAGTCAACTGATGCTGGTGTCATTCAGGCAGTTGCCTTTGGTAGCTTTGTGTGATTAAAAGGAAGTGGTGAACAAAATTCCAAAGGCAACACTTTTTTTTTTCCCAGTTGATTGCTTTAATAGAGCAGGTAGAACCAGTGTGGACAATGTCCATCCCGTAAGGTCAGGCCCTGAGGCTGTGGTGTCCTGCACCTGGGTTGGGTGACTTCCCCCATCACTTAGAATAAAAGAGACCCAGTGTTAAATGGTTTTGAAAATCCAGCAGTAAAGGGCTTGTTCTGCTCTCTGACCGACACCAGAGTCTTCTGGGGAGGTAGAGGAAAAATGGAGAACACACCAGTTCTCCAACACAGTTCTCCAAAACAACACAACCAGTGTGGTTTTGGTGGTTGTTTTTTGTTTTGTTTTTTTTTTTTTTGTTTGTGGGGGGTTTTTTTTTTTTTTTTTTTTTTTTTTTTTTTTTTTTTTTTTTTTTTTTTTTTTTGTTGTTGTTGGAAAATGTCTCTGTTTGAAGGCTCTGGTTGCACAAAGTCAAAAGGGAGAGCGAGGCTTTGCCGGCAACTCTTTGTCCCAGTGGATCTTTGGAGTTTTGTACAATTAGTACCGTATCAGTGTCAAACATGCTTGAAATCTCTCCAAGGCTTATAGCTTACGTCGAAGTCACGTCAGTATTTTTCCATGTTAGAAGGATACCTCTGATTCAAATGAGATGCATGTGTGAGGACAAAAGCTGCCTGTGCCTGCCAGGCTGTTAGGTCAAGCAGATAGCAGGAAACTCTGGCTTTCCTTGCCCACTGGTTTAATTTTTAACCCATTGGGGTCCAGATGAGTTGCCTTCCCTTCCCAGCACAGCGTAAACATCCAGCATGTCTTCAGAGCACAGAGACTTCCCTTGCTTCCTGGATGACCTTAAAAGGCATCTGCCAAGGATTTTTGGTATTGAAAGACATACGGCTTTGTATGAGCAGTTCACCATCCAAGCTTAAAACTCTATTTCATAGTCTTCAGGAGAGTCCAGCATGTGCAGTTATTCCATAAATGCCTTTGCAGGCCATATGTGGTAGCTCAGCACCCTCCTTAGCATGTGTTGCTGTGTTATCCTACCAGAACAAAATCTCCTGGAGCATCCCAGTAAGCAGCTGCAGACAGGAAACCTCCATTTCACTGAGGAGAGTGTTACTGGCTCTTGCAGGGACCTCAGTGATACCATTTTTCTCTATCTTAATGAAGCATTACGGTTAGTTTACATAGTGATAAATATAATAATTATTATAGTGATGGCTGTGTGCCCAAGATGCTTAGAAAGCTGAACATGAAATCTTTTTAATGGCATCATAATGGTCTTTGTAAGTGTTACATATTTCCTAGTGTTACATATAATAAATAATGCACATTATTTTCTGGTGAACTTGTACAGCTCGACAGTGTGTACATACAGAAAATACTTTATCTTGAGAAATTTCTTTATTTCTGTGGCAACTTTCTCTGGTTAGACAGTGTTCTGCAGTGGAAATGCACAAGTTAAGCAAACTTATTTCATTATGCCAACGTGTGTTTGTGAAACTAGGGGGAGAGGAGATGGAAAAATATCAAGCTTTGGAGAGCAAGTTCTGTATCTCCCTCTCTTCGCTAATACATTTTTGTGCATTAATTTCTAATTTGTAAATAATGCATTTCACAAAACACCCAGCACTACCCTAGTATGCCTTCCTTCCCTACTCCCTCTTAAATCTCTCAAAGGAAACAATCTGTAGCCAGTGTGAGATGCTTGTTTGTGGATTCTGCTTCACTTGGCAAACCATGACTCTTTTCACTTTGGGTCCCATTCCTGGCAAGGGTCAACCGTTTAACTACAGAAATCAGTAGGAAGCTGTTGGACCAAGATGCATCAGGCCAGAGAAAAGCTGTTTGTACTTTTTTTCTTTGGTTCTTCCGGCAGATTTGAATAAAAAGTATGTGGAAAAGTGTTAGGCCCTTGAATTTTTAATACTGAAGTGTATTCCTTCCTCATATTTAAAATTCTGTGCTGAGACTGTCTGCACCACAATAATCTGTTGAAGATGAAGCATGAATTTTCAGAATTAGTCCTGAATCCTGTGTGGCCCCACCTTCCCTTATGCCTAAGGACCAGGGTTTCCAGCAGCTCCACGTTTTTAGGATGCGTGAGTCGAGAGTTAACAGTCAAACGATTAATGCAGAATAGAACAAAATACTGCATCCATGGCAACTACAAATGAGACAGTACTAAAATCAGTGGTTTTTAAAAAATGCCATATTTGCAGTGTTCTGTGAAAAGCAAAATGGGAACAACTAATACGATGAGAAAATATTTATGTCTCTGGTGACTTGCAGAGCCATGGTTTATTACTTCGACCAGACTTGGTAATTTCAGTTATTGCTTGTAGAGAGCAAAGTGTCAGAAGCATCTGGCATGGTGGTGGTATGCAGATACTTGATTAACTTAGTGTTAGGGACCGGGTTTTCCTGTGATTTTGATGCTTTGGCAGGAAATAGAATGAAAAAGAGATGAGACAAAAAAGGTGGGTAGTCAATAAAATATATAGCCTTTTCCTTTAGGAATACAATGTACATGGTCTGTCTCTCAGAGAAAGTTTTTTGAAGTCTTCATTCCAATGAGTTCAAGCAGAAATGTGAAGGGTCTTCTAAAATTCTGGTTTCATTATTAATCTTGTCCAGCAAGGCCTTTCCTTCACATCCAAATTCTTCATTGGCCCTGTGATGGTCATATTCTACTACTGCCTTTGAACAGGCGCTTCAGGGTATGTCCCCAGTTGCAGCTGTGGCTGAGGAATGAGGCTCACCTGACATCTCTTCTGGTGCACAGCATTTCCCTTCCGTAGGCCCAGTGCAGCCTTCTAAGCATGAAGAATTTTGACATATTTTGGGGAGCTCTCCACAGACTTACACTCATGGTCCTGGAGGTCACATGCTCTGGGTACGAGGGGTTTGTTTGCAGTGGGTAACGTATGTAGGGCTCTTTTGCATACTGAAAAAGAAATAGACATGTAATATGCACACAAATTTAAATACTTTTGTATCATGTGCAAAGTGATTATTCTAGTGAATCCTTTATATTTTAATTACCCTCTCTCACCCTACAGATTACCAATTTAGAGAGTTGGGCAGTTCCAGACTAGTAGTCATCAATCTTGTCTGGTGTTACTCTGTTTGAACTGTTGCTTATACTTAATTTCTGTCTTAACTGGAGACTTTTCTGGTCAGCCCACAAGGCCCAGATGCTGTTCATTTTCTGTGGTCAATATGCTGAAATACTGTGGTGGATGTGGAGGTCTCTTGTCTTTTCCAAGGTGACTGGAAGTGCTGGCTGTATATTCAATCACTTCACACCGAGTACTGCTTCGGAATGTGAGCTCTTTCCTCTTCCATGCGACTGGAAATAAATGGGTTTGCTTTGCCCTTTTGGACAACAAGCTGATGTGCTGGAGGATGTTGCCAATACCTGTTTTTCCTAATGGTTTAAAAAGCTCATTAAATCTGCTTGCTTGCTGGAATTGCCAGTGAGCTCCTTCACACCATGTTAAGTGTTCCCTTGTTTGTCTCCTTGGGTCTTGGGCGGCTGCTGGTTGGAACAGAGAGCCTGGCACTGAGGGTTTGGTGCCTCAGGCTGGTTCATGGCTAAAAGATGTGCTTTGGGAAGGAGACACAACGTCTCCCTGGCTGTGCAAAGCCAATTACTGTGGGGCTGTGCAGTGTTAGAGCTAACCTTGGCTCTGTGGTGAGTGTTGAGGGCAAATATGCAGCTGTGAAGATGCTTCCTCAGAGCTCGTGTTGGCCCAAGGAATAGGAACAGAGGCAGCCACAGCCCCTAAATCTGCCCTGCTGAAATGCAGGAGCAAGTATGCACAGTGATTGGCAACGCTGGGAAAGGAAGCAGGGAGGGAGATGTTCTTTGGTGCAGCAGTGTGCAGAAAGCCAGAGGGGTCTGCTGGCTCAGGCTCAGGGCCGGAGGTTACCCCGTTCAGAGCTCACATTCGGGACACACAATATACTTCCTCTGACCTCGAGTCAATCACTTAATCTGAGTAATCTTACTTTGTGGTTTGCGTTCCTGTTTAAGGTAGGAGTGATAGTGTTAGTGGCTGCTGCCTGTTTCAGGTGTGCTGGGATTAGTGGGTTAAATTTAGTTAAGACATGTCAGGCAGAAGTAGGACATAAGTGTAGCAAAAATGCTGCTCTTACTGAAATACCATCCAGGACCAATCTAACACTTCCCAAGCACAAGTCTGCCTTGGACAGGGCATTTCAGAGTTTGAACTGTGGAAGGGAGAACAATACTCCAATATTGGAAGCTTCTAAATCATACTGAGGTGGGATTATTATTGTCATGCTGTCTCTTATAACCAATAAACCGTTTTGTTCACATAAAAAATCAGTTATGTACAGCAAATGAAGCTGTCACTTTAAGTCTTCCTGCAGCATGTTAAAATGATGATTGTATTGTGGGGGTCAAGTAGGTGTGCTGGTGAAAAGGATGACAGGTTGCAGCTGAGCTGGAGGAAATTCAAGTTGTCTCAGCTTGTTCTCACTGAGATGGACTGTATGCCCAGCTTGGATTACCTCTGCAGCTCCTGCTGTCTGGCACAGATATTGTTTCCCTCCAAAGTGAGGGTTAACTATCAATGGAAATTTCGGCTGCCTAAATTGGCTACTTCTGACTTGGCTAAGCAAGATAATGAGTTACTTCTCCCTGATGTAATAATTTAATAGCTTATGGGGTGTTTAAAGGCTTTTAAATAAGTCCTTCTTAGGAAGTAGTATGAAGGGAATTGCCAACTCTTTTATTTATTTATTTATTTTAAATTCCCCCCTCATCCCCCCCTTGGAGAAACCCTAAACCTGCCTTGAGTCTGTTAGAGGGGATTTTGGGGGGTTGGGTGGGAGGAGATGCAGAAGGGGAGGGTATTGGATGTTTTGCTTCTCTCTTGGCTGGAATGCTTGAGATTGAGTAACCAGGGTATCGTCTGGCATATCTGAAGCCAGGGCTAAAGCTTACAAAAGAGCTTAAGTCATTTCAGTAAATGAATTTAGCTGTTGTCCATCTACATCCTGTGCTTGTTGAGACTTTGCTGATTCCCAGCTGTTTTCTATTGCTCCTATGCCAGCAGTTGCTCCACCTCCTCTCAAGAGCTGGTGGAATAACTGGAGTGCTAACTTCCTCCAGGCAAAGTCAGTCAGGTTTGCCTGAACCTCCCAAGTGATGGGAAGAGAGGGGCTGGCTCAGGCTTCTTCAGTGTATGGGGAGTACTCCTGCAGCTCGTCCTTCATCTGTGCACTCGGGGTGACAGTGGCTTCTGCCTTTGCCTTTTTAACTGCGTTTGGAGAAGTGATTTTGATATCCTTGGGAGCCTTTATCTTCTGTATACGCTGGGTTGTGCCGGTTCTAGTGCTGCAGCAGCTTGTTGGAGTAGAGGAGGAGGAGGAGGGAAGCTGTAGGAACGCTTTCTACAAATTGCTCAGCTTTCCTGGAGGCAGTAAGGGACAAGAACGCAGTGGTAATGTTTAAATCTATGTGAAGCAGGGCCTTTGCATGTACTCGTAGGAAGACTGTCGATAGTAAAAGAGTAGGAGATTAAACATGTGTTTTTCCTAGAGGGTGTGAATTGCCAGAAAAGAGGAAAGATAGTTGAGGTTTCTGATCTCCTTTTCTATGCTGGCTGTACCATCCAGGTTAAGGTTCTCTGTTCCATCATATCTATAGAGGAGGACGACTGGAGCATTGCAGGCATTGGCCCATAATCCCAGTGATGATTTCTGTATTCAACTCAGTCCTATAGGATTGGTATGATACAAAATGTATTCAGGTTTCTTTTTCAAAGAACAGGAAAAAGATGGCCTTCTTTTCCCACAAATTATTTGTCATGGGCTAAAAAGCCAGTTTTTCCTTTTTAGTCATTTTGTCCCTGTGATTCAGTAAAAATCTTGTAGTGGAGTCTTTCTGAAGACAGAATGTTTTTATTAACTTGGAGGTAGTTAAAGTACATGACAAAATCCCTCGAAAGTTCTTTCCATGCTCTGATTTTTAACAAACACAGCCTTGGGAAACTCGTAAGTATTGAGAGGATTATGTTATGATTTACTTTGAAACACAGGGACATGAGAGGCAGGGCCAGAACCTGGTCTGCAGCTCTGAATATTTGGAGGTCTTAAGTTCTCTGTATGTGCCTCTTTTTTTTTTTTTGCCTGAAGTTTCTAATTGTGCATTCAGTGTTGGCTGGGGGATAGGGAACATGGAATAGACTTGTCCTGATTGTAACCTGGGAGCCTGGAAATCATTTTAAATTGAGAAAGTGATCCAAATTTGTGCTTTTGTTACCGAAAACAGCCATCCTTGGAGTATCTTCCTATCCATCTGTCTGTGTCAGTCATGAAATAGTACAGGTTCTGCTGGGATGAGAGGGAGCATAAAGCTAGAAGTATTAGTCAGAAATCTCTTGGAATACTGAATATTTTTCTGGGTATTGGAGGAAAACTTGGGAAGAAATTAAATTTTTCATACTTTTCCCCTCTCCAAACAAATCTTCCTCTCCAGTCAGCTGTAATTTTAGTAACACAGGTTAAGACTCATGGCACTGATTGCAGTGTAACTTCTGCCACTCTGTGGACAGAGGAGCTTGTTGTGTGTGGTCTGTCTAAACGTTTTCTTCTCTCCCCTCTCTCTTCCCCTGCTTGTTCTGAAATGCTGGTATTCGGCAGTTTTTCAGTTGTAGTAGTTGCTCAGTGGGAGTGTGAGAACTTGTGATGTAAAGCTCAGTTCTCACTTTCAAATTCCTTAGTAATTGGTACAAGAAAATAGACCACTGCAGAACTGCACTCAGTGGCTAGTCAATAAATGTAGTTACAGAACTCCTCAAAATAAGAAAAAAAAAAATCTATAAATGGTGTTACTCTCTTCATTCAGGCAGTCTCATTCTTGGGGCACCTCTCAGCTCTGTAAATGTTCTTACTAAATTTTAAAAAAATGAAAATACGCTTTATTAAGCTTTGACTAAGTAGGGCGAAACTTTAACAAAACTTAACCAGACTTAATGCAAAAAGCCCTTTTAAAATGAAGTGACTGAAATAATTTTAAAAGATTAATAAGCCTGATTAGTTTAATGTGAACTGAACATCTAAAATTAGAGGTGTTTTGCATTGGGTCATGTTCTTGCATATATTTCGCTCTCAGTTATGAAGGTTATGTTTTCTGAGCAGGGATTAGAAGTGTGGAACAAGTTATGGCTACTTAACTTGGCAAATAAATCTGTCCACACCTTATTTTCCTTCTGGGAGATTTGCTGGGAGTGAGGTGGTATGAAAGCAAGAAAGGAAGATGTGGAACTTGTGGGGAAGTCACAGACATTGTCAGATCACCCACCAAAACGGCTTCCTGAGACTGAGCTGCTGCTGGCTCTTGTTCCCAGCAGTGCAGTGTAAAAACTGAAACCTCAAAGGGTCTGGGGGGCTGCTGAGGGTGCTGCGATGTGCTGGGGGTTTGAGGTGAACAGGCAGAGCTGGGTTTCAGGCTGGGTTTCAGAATGTGTGTCACTGGCTGGGATACGTTTATGCAAAGCTGGGGTTCTGGGGCTCAATGATTCAGGTTTTCCAGCTGCAAACAAAAAGTGTTGCTTCAGGAGGTGAACCCTTCCTCACTGTGATAGTGAGAGCACAGGGAGAGACCAACAAAGCTGAGATGGTTAATGTTCTACTGCAGGGAATAATCCAGTGGTTTTTATCCAAAGATGCTGTTTCTTCAGTTTCTTAGCCAGAGCTGCTTTATCTGAAAGCTGTTGGTGTCATGAAGGTGGAAGAAGATTTGGGATTAAAATTACTTGCTGCCTGTTTTGTGCTATAGATAGCTGTGAAATAGCACAGTTTGTTCGGGGACAGCTTTTCTACCTGGAAATAGAAAATAATCCTGGAGGGAAGCTGTGTCCTGCCATGCAAATTTGGTAAATAAAGGAACCTTGTCTGGAATGACAGGTGAACCCACCCAAGTCTGTGTGCTGTCAGAGGTGTGTGATCACAACTCTGTTGTTAAGACGAGTGTTCTCTGTGCTTTTGTGGTTAAAATGAAATTAAAATTGTGGATTGATTGGGGGGATCAAATAAAATTGCATGTTGGATAAACGATCTTTGAACTTGCTTCTAATGATTTGACAGCTCCAATATACATAGTGTAAAGGGGCTGAGACAAACCCCTCTGAGAATTAAGTGCCTGTCTGCCAGTGTGCTGCCAGCAGATCAGCAGTGACATTCCGTGGTTAACTGGGACGCGGAATAATAGTTTTCCATCACTGAAACCTACTGTTTCCTTTTGGATTTGTGGATGTTCATTTTCTGGTGGAGTGTTTGCTTTACCTCGTGTTCCTGATAAAGATGTGGAGTTCAAACCAGAACAGTTTATTGAAATTTATTTTTGTAATGAAATATTAATTTATTTCTCCAGTGGTCAGTTGGCCAGAATCTAAACTTTGAACTGGCACTGGACTGTAAAGCACTTGAAGTACTGTTGCTATAACAGGGTCACTGTCAACTTCGTTTTAGCTCTAAATTTAAGTCCTGTTTACTTAATTTTAAGGAAAGAAACAAGGCAGTGGAGTGGCCTGATATGAATAAGAATGTTTTCTGTTCTAATCAAAAATGGTCGGTTTATGTCCTCATCCCTGGAGGGATCAGCCCCAGCCCAAAACACTGTTCTGGGATGCTTTTGCAACTGAAATGGGAAACCGAGAAGTGTGACTTTTTGGGGTGGGGAAAGTTTCACTTCACTGAAAGGCAGGAGGAAAAAGTAGTCGTGAAACAAAGCCACAAAATGCATTTTAAGTTGATGTCAGTTGTGATGATTAATTAAAAATTGGTAAATAATTACAAAGAACGGTTAACACTAGCATTTATAAATTTTATAAATGTATTGCAGTATTTTATAGCAATGAGCCTTGTAAATTTTCATTGTCCTAGGATAAAGCATCCATTTGAGGTAAGAAAAAAGTATTCTGGAGAATGATTACTCCAGTACTTGCAAACATGTCTTTCTGCTGAGTAACCCCTTGCTTCTGAAAGGATTAAGCATCACAACTCCTCCTTGCTCAGTGAAGTCTGTACCTTAACAGCTGGGGAAGTGAGTTGTTCAAGGTCACAGTCCCTGGCATCGCTTGAAATAGAAGTGTGATGCCAGACTTGCTGTCCTCTGACATAACCACCACACATTGCTCTCCCCGAGTGCATCCGGGAGCTGTGACTGCTCCGAACCTGAGAGCACGAGAGAGCTCTGGAGAAGTAACAACTGAGGTTTCCCCAGCCTTGGTTTTGCTTTCTGCACGCACAGAGTGTGACCTGAGTGTGAGGAGGCAGTGTGCAATCAGGTGACAGCACTGGAGTTACAGGATATCTGCAGAGAACACAGCTGGCATTAAAAGAATCAGTTTGCTTCATGCAGTGCAGCAGCATTTTCATTAGAAAAAGGCTGAAAAAAATGAATGTAAACAGTTAAATATTTCCGTTATCATTTTCCTTGACTTTTTGATCTATCAAGCAGGTATCCCTCAAATTCCTTCTGCTCGTGATGAATTACTTGAACAAACATAGACTTTATCAAGGATTTATTCTGGTGTCTGGTTGTCTGGTAGTCTGCCTACTGGATTTTCTCATCATGGTGTTGCAAACCTTTTTTTCCTCTTTGCTTGCCTAAAACTAAAATCTGCAACTACAGAAATAATTGGCACCATTTGAATAGAAGAAATGGAAAAGCATTTATTTGCAATGCATAGATACGCTTTCCACTGACTCTTAAAGTCAGCCTAGTCTTTAGGCATCAAAGATGCTGCTGCCAGAATTTGAAAATGTGGCTAGGAGTTAAGGTTAAAGAGTAAATTTTCGTTGCTGTATGGACAGCTTGTAACAGAGCTCATGAAAAGCTAATGCATGAGATGAATATAAACCTTTTTTCTTTTTTTTCCCCCCCTTACTGAGTGTACAGAAGATTTGCAGTTCATTTTGGGAAAAGGATGCAGCGAGAGGAATGTAGGAGGAGGAGGGATTCAGTTCCAGTTTTAGAGGTTCACAGAAATGCTGGTACTTCAGGCAGCTTGGTAACCCTGTGGAGTGCTGCGAGGTGCCGAGATTCAGAGGCTGGGACGTGGGGATGGTGCAGCTTCCTGGGTAGCTTTTGCATCTCGAGTTTTCCCCAAGAACTGGACTTTGCTTTGTGGCTGTAACAGAAGCAGATCCTTTGGCACATTTATGGAGCTATATAATGATCTCAGTGCTTATCTTCCAGGCTTGTATTACTGAGTTACAGACTGTCCTTTAAATTTCTTCAAATCCCGACACAACGAGCAGCAGTACAGTGTACTGTGATACTGGTTCATTGCCAGGGTAGACCAAAAATGGGTGATTCTTAAAAAAACAAACCCAGCTCTCAGCCTGTTTCCATAGCAGAGCTTCTCCCTCCTTTGGAGCATCTTTGTGGCTTCCTCTGGACTTGCTCCAGCAGCTCCATGTCTTCCTGATGTTTGGAACCCCGGAGCTGGAGGCAGCACAGCAGGTGGGATCTCACCAGAGCAGAGCAGAGGATGAAAATCCCCTTCCTCAGCCTGCTGGGGATCAGCCCAGGAGAGGGTTTTAATATTTTGGTCTTTCTAAATTTTTTCATGAATCAGTGATACGTATATACACATCAATAGCAAATCAACCTGAAAATGGGCTTGGATGTTTTAAAAATAAAGGCGTTGATGCAATTACTTCATGGTTTTCATTGTTTAAAGAGCTGTGCTGCAGGTCTGTTGCCTGCTAAAGGCTGCTGAGGTAGTTCACTTGCCTTTGTGCCTTGGTCACTGGTGTCTTGATTCCACCCAAAACTTGTGTGTGTGAAACACAGTGCTCTGCATTTATAGTGGCGAGGTCGGTTTGTTTTATTCCCAGAGCCTGGTAAATGTCTCTGAATGTGTCAGATGCCATCTCAGCCCTTTGCCAGAGCAGCAGTTGGAGCAACAGTTGGTGCTGCTTGGAAGTGTTACCTGATGGCTTTAGTCATCCCAGCGCTGTGTTTCTGTCAGTGCTGCTGGAGAGGCGAGTGCCGGGTTTGGGTGGCTCAAAAGCTGTGCAGTACCTGAGCAGTGGTTTTGAGTTTGCCTTAAGGCCACAGCAGACTTGGGAAACCCACACAACAGAAAATATTAATGTTTTGTGCACTCTGTTGATAGCTTTTGCTCGCTGTTGGAATAGACTGCATGTCGTGTTACCAGAAGAGATGGAAATAGACTGTAAATGTGGTATTTTATTCTTCCTTCCTCAAGTTTAATTCCTTTGTATGTTGGCTAAGATTGTTGTCTGTAATCAGTGGCAGGTTTTTGCCCTTGGCCATATCAGCCTGTTGAGAGGGGATGGAGTGCATCCCACATGGTGAAGCCTCTTTATTGCTCCCTGCAGGGAAGGCTTTAGATCTACCACCTGGACCCCTGCCCCTCGCTGCTTAGACCTCGCTTGGCTGCTGGATCTCTGCTGGCAGCCACGGCTGGCCAGGGAAGCCTTTCATTGCTTCCTGGAGTACTTCCTGAAAAGTCTGTAGGGGCTTAGTGAGATAAACCTGCTCGTTTCCTCTAGGGTTTCCTGATGACTGGTCTGCAGTACAACTTTCCTGTTTCTAAGGTGGGGGGAAGTTTTTCTTCCCACCCACCTTACTGGCCAGTCACAGTTATGGGATATTGGCTTCTCCATCCTTTAGCTGTAGCTCTGTTCCATCTTTCTTTTTTTAGTTCATTGTTTTTTCCTAATCCAGACAGTTCAAAGTGAACTGTTTGAATTTTGCCAAACCTCTGATGGCAGTAGGATTACTCATGCTGCAAACTGGGGTCAAACACAGAACTGGTGAGTCCTTTCCTACCACTTCAAATCAATGCTGCCTGTGGGGAATTTTTGCTGACCTTGAATCTACCTGATAAGCTATTTTGTAGGAACCATTTCAATTATTGCCATCCAGGGAAGGGGGTTTTTTGTTTGGATGTTTCCCCCCCAAAGCACGTTTCTCTCTGGGATCCTTCTTAGTGCTAAAGCAGCAGTTGGCATTTGCACTCCTCAGTTTTTAACCTCAGTACTTTTCTAATTGTTGGAACTTAAAAATTTTCTGTTGCATTTGGTAGGTTCTCTGATAATTTGTGATCAGAGCTTTCCCCTCAGGTGAGTGAAAATAATCTCACCTTTGGTGGCCTCATTGCTGCTGTTTGTGTGTTGCTGACCAGTTTAAAATACAAGTTACTGCATTAATTTAATCTGCAGATTGAATATATTGTGATCATGTATGAGTGTCTGTAGTATATTCTGTATATATGCAATGTTATATATAAATGAATAACATGTTTGTTCTCTGTAAGTAGTTTGTTTCTGGCTCCTTCAGAAAGGAGACAAAAAAGAGAAAAGAGAAAAAAGTGGATAGATACATGTTTTCTGCTGGGTCTCGTTGCAGTCTGTCATCACTTTCTTATTGTCTAGTTATCATACAGTTAAGTATTTTAACTGCAACTCCCATCTGATTTATGGTAGTTATTTTTAACAATAAAAATAATTTCTGCTACTTTAAAATAGGCAAATGTAGTTAGGGAACTAAGAATGCAAACGTAAACTTTGTTTTGGGTGGGAGAAAAGCCAGAACTGAGTAGAAGTTAACTTGCAGTGGTGGCTCAGGTTGTAATTAGAGCTAAGAAACTGGAAGTGCTATTAACTGCAATGTATTTAGAGCTTTTGAATTTCCAGAGCTTTGAGGTGAAGAATAATAAAGTGTAGCATGTGGAAAAAAATTTCAGGACAGTCAAATCTGTTATTTGTGAATAAATCTTAAAAATAGTGCCACAGCTCACAGCAGTCTAGATGGTAGTTCAAGAATGAACTACCACACCTTGCACTTTAGGAAAAGCGGACCTTTAACTGCATCTTTGGCCTAATTGGCTTCAAGAACTAATGTTAAATTTTAGCTGTCTCAAACTTGATTTGCAGTGCAAGACTGGAAGCTCTGATTGCCAAGCTGCTTTGTTTCCACTTACTGAGAGCAGCTCCTTTTCTATGCCCACCCTCGCACAAGCCTGCGTTAGGAATGCCATCCTTGCAGAGCTGGCAGTGGGCTTGTGAATCCTTTTAATTTAGGGATCATTGATGGTACAGAGGCAACCTGTGTTTCACTGCGTATGAAACCACACACAGGCAGCGTGTGTGTGATGAGCCAGCAGCGCTGCTACTTCAGATATGGGATCAATGTGTTTCTACCTGTTAGGCAAGTCACTGATTCCCATCTCTTGTCGTACACAGCAGTGCCTTTGAAAGGCTGAGACCTGAGCTTGGGACAGCTTTGGCTTTTGAAAAGCTTAAACACGTGGCTGTGCATCTTGGAGCCACTGGTTGCTCTAAACTTGTATTGCTCTGTATTAGTTCCCTCTCCCATGAACAAGGTCTTTCTGTAGCTGAAATGAACAGGTAGTCTGACAGTTTATATTATCTGGTGGTGGCACCATTTTCTCTGACTTTCTGTAGTTCAAACAAGTCCTTACTGGTTTGAACTTGTGGCAGAAGAGGAGGGAAAGATGAGTGCTGTAATGTCAGCTTGTCAGTTAAATTAGGTTTTTTCCTAGTAGTATTGTATTCATTTGGGGGGAACTGAAACTGTTTTTCATAATCTCAGCATGGTGAGGAGCAGCAAAGCCAGCAGCTGGGAGCGTCTGCTCAGTGGGGACCTGCTGCTGCCAGAAACTGAACTGATAATGATGAGCAGCTCATAGTGTAATTAAGGTCATATTAACTCAAACATCTCCTCCTACCATAAACACAGAAATCCAGAAAGCCCCTCATGCAGGACAGCAGCCATAAGAGGGTCCTGTTGTGTAGAGACAGCTCTAAATCCATGGGTCAAAAAACAAAGGGAAGTTCAAAGAAATCAAAGTTCATGATAGAGGAATGTCTGATACAAACATCCTATGGTTTCAGGACAATTTCCACATCACATTGCTGCAGATCCTTCCTCAGCATTCTGTCCCTGGCACGCACCACTCTGTGCTGTACTGGAGGATTCCTCAAAGTAGTTGGGAAGGTTCTGTTGCTTCCAAAGCTGGGGGAAAGTGGTATATGGGCTGTCAGTCTGTGCTCTGGTGGGGACAGTCAGTGAGCAAAACTTGGAGATGAGGATGACCAAGGGATGGTCCCAGGGGATGGTTTGTCACAGCCTGCCAGCATTTCATTGTGTTGCAAGGGCAAATGACGAGTTCCTCTCCGAAAATCCTCCTCATGTAGCCCCTGAGCAGAGGGCTCTGCTGCTTATCCTTCTCTGTACAGGGACCTAAGCGTAGCTGTAAGAAGTAGCCATACGTTTTTCAGTGGATATTAAAATCCAAGAATCCTTTAGAAGAGTAGCCAAGTGAAGTTTTAACGGATTTGCACCCCATACAGGAATGGTGTGCTTCTGTTGTGTTTGCTGTGTGGATTTTAAAGCACTCCAAGGGCAAACTGCTAGGAAAAGTATGTTTCTAGTGACTTTACAAAAGCATAAAAGTACTGAATGTATGTGAGCAAGTTTGAATAACTCTGTTTTGAAAATGTGTCCTGTCATGAGGTACTCAGTTGTGAAGCTAGTGTGTCCAGCATGCAGCACTGCGGGGAATGACCAGCTGCTCTGAGGAATGAGGCTGGTGTGACAGGGCATCAAAGCTTTGTAAGGTGCTTTTCCTCAGTCTAATCAATAATTGTAAACAAACACCTGGAAATCTGTCTTTCTGCTTTCCCATTTCTGAAATTAAATTGGCCATCTCAGGGGTGTTTTGAAATCTTGCACACAGAAAACACTTTAAAGTCCTCAGAAAAAGCTGTGGTCTGTGCTTCATTTGCAGTCTCAATTAGTTAGAAAGGAAAGAGACGATGTTTTTGACTGAAAGTCTTTAATGCTTTGGACAACAGGTTTCTGTGATTGTGGGTTTTGTACAATATTTTCTTGCATTTTGGGAAGCATCAACGTTTCTTCTGCATAAAGATTGATGAGTGTTGCCTGTAACAGGCTTGTAATGTCTCTCCAGAGTTGCCACTTTCATGTGTACGTGGGGCAGATTCTTGCTCCTTGTTACTGGGAATCTGGAAGTGCCTTTTCTGCTCCAGGTGCCCAGCTGAGATAATGGGTTTTCTGTGCTGCAGCTCTCTGGGTAGAGGTGGTGCTTTGCCATACCAGAGGATTTTTCGGTGCCAGGGATGTGTTTATCCAAGTAATGCATGCATGTAAATCAGCCTGTGTTTATGATTTTTTTATTCCAGGGTGTGGTTGTAGCAGGCTGGTGCTTTCTGTGCTCCGAGTCAGGAAAACAAGCAGCGACAACCGGAGGGGTGAAGCAGAGGAAGGGCTGAGCAGACGCAGAGTGCGGGATGAGGGAGGGGAGCTCGCTGCCTCCTCCTCCCATCTTTTTGAGGCCCCGTGTCTGTTTTAAGCTGCTCCAGGCACTGCAGCCTCGTCTGAGGGAGCGTGAGGCGCCCCTGGAAAGGGAAGAGGAGAGGGTGGCCTGGTTCTGCCCTTTGAGTCTGTGTGTGTGGGAAGAGGAATGAATGATATGGAGTTTGGCTTTCCAGACAGCTTTTAAAACCTGTAGCCTCCCCAGGCTTCAACTGAGAATGCTTGTTTGCCTTGACACCAGAGGTTTTATTGTTGCTTGTATCCCAGAAAGAGGTTTCTCCTGGCTCTATTTAGAGGCAGTGCTGTTTGAGCTGGCTGTGATTGGGAGGAAGGAGGGAGGCAGTAAGTGTTGTGCCCTCTTGTTTTTCTCTTGTACAGGAAGAAGAAAGCTGAGGAGCCTGTCCTCCTCCTCTGAGTCAGCTGTGGTTACCGTTTGCTGAGTAGGCGTGCGTGTTTGGAAGGGAAAAGTAGCTTCAAATTAAGTCAGCTAAATACTGTACCCAAATAAGTTTGGGGAGGTTTCCCCGCCTTGGAGAGACTCTTGCTAGAGCTGACAGCTTGTAGTAAAACTGGTTTATGATAATTATTAAAACTATTGTGTGCATTGGGTAATTCTTGAACTAAACAAGAAAACAGATTCAGTGCCCTGGTGAGGTTTCCGTTTTGGTGGCTGTTGTTACCACAGCACACTGAGGTGCAAGTCCATGTTAGGAGTAAATATGGCACCAGATTAGGATCTCCCTCCTGTAGGTGCATCCAGATCTCGGTAGAACAACAGGGATTAACTGTCTGCACACGTACTCTGTGTGTCACATTGGGTGACTTGTGGGCAACATGGAAAAAGAGGGTCTGGAAGAGGACTTGCTAAAATTAGAAGGTAACTGGGGAGGCAGAAGTGGGCATCTTTTGTCTGGTAGAGGAGCAGATGAAAGGATATCCAAGGAGGTCCTGTAGGAATCTGACAGCACAAAAAATGTAATCTGGAAGTTGATAGGTAAATGTAATCATGATACGAAGCAGCTCTGACAGTATCAGAAAACTACACACAGAGGGACAGGAACCCCCACTGTTGTGTTTGGTCTGTCACTGTCATACATAGCAAAACCATTTTGTGGAGAACCTCAATTAAGAAACAAAATGACTGATGAATGTTTGTCTTCAGCAAATGCTTTAAGACTATACTGCACTTCAGATTTGTGAATAGTCCTGTTGATGCTGGTTGAGAACTCCAGGGAAGTGAGAACTAACTTAGGTCAGCACCAGATCTTTCCATATGAGAACAAACATGTGCTCTGTAAGGTGTCTTGCTTCTCTTTCCAGTATCAACTGTGGAAAGTACTGGGACACTCTTGAATTTTTAACTGAGCCACACAGAGATGCTTTTAGATCAAGTGGTGACACCTGCAGTCCCAATTATCAGTACAATGCTGAATTACTGGCTAGAGGTGATGAGGAGTGAACTGACAGGTGAGTGAAAAAATGGGAAATACAAGAATATCAGTGTCCACACAGCAGTAAAAAGGGTGACCTGGTGCTGAGATAAAATGGAGATAACTGAAGTTGCTGTTCCAGTGGTGACTCAAAGACTGTACTCTGGGGTTGGGACACAGGGAGTATTTGTACTGGCTTGACTCTTGCATGTGATCTCTCCAGTATTTTGCAGGACAGCCTGGCTCCAAGCCATACACCTCCTGATGGTCTTTGCTAGTGTAGAGGAAATGTTAATTCCTTACTTTTGCCTCCAACTGCTTTATCCTTGCTAACAGAAATAGTCTGTTCTTGTTTGGTGACAGAGATGGAAACTCATTTGCTCTGCTTGTTTTTGTGTATCTTATCTTTTTTTCCTGCTTGTATGAACATAATATGATTTGTACTGGTTATTTTTTGGACAAACTGATCTAAAATAGAACGTAAATGATACTGTGTGTTTTGCCAGAACAACTGAAGTTCTGAGTATACATCCTGTTTGTCACTTTGTTTTGCTGTTTTGTGAGGACTTTGATCATGGTGAAGTTGCAGGAAAGTACATATTGATGTTCAAGTGGAAGAGGAATGTATAAAAGCTGTTTTACTAGTCATAAGCCAGTGCTCAGCCTGTGTAAGAGACTTTGAGCTGACACCCCCAGAAAAAAAAATATAAAAAAATGTGGGCTTTCTGGCTGGCTGCAAAAGTAATGGTTTTCATGTATATTAAGTACTAAGCTGTCTCCTCTAGAGTTTCTCATTTAAGGTGAACAAGTTATTTCCATCACTTAATGTTGTGGTAGGTCTTGGTAGGTTGTTGAGATCTGAGACCAAGTTTTCTCTTGCAAGATACGATCGCTGGCACTTGCAGTTTGTGGCTTCTGGTTTTGTCCCAGAAGCTCTACTTTAGATACAGACTCTTGGGGTGTGTCTTGTGGCTCATGGTGTTTGGATACAGGTGACATGGATATTTGTGGACAAAAAACATATCTCTGCTGCTTGAGGTCATGGAGGATTGAGGTTAAGACAGAGAACACCTCGTTTAGCTTGTCATATTTGTCATACAAGAAGATCTAATTCACAAACAGGAGGAAGAGCTGTGGTTTATAGGCTGCAAAAACAACTAAATGTGTTGTTTATCTGCAAAACTTGATCTGCTTTTGATACAAAACAGCAGGGTATTGCAGAGCTTTAAAGGATACCGTAATCCAAAGTATGGATTGGGGTTTGGGTTTTTTTATTGTTTGTTTGGGGGTACCTGAAGGGGCTATTTCCCTTGCTTCTGAAGCTGTCCAGGGACTTTGTCATCACATAATACCTCTGCAAAACATGTACTTTAAGGGCATAGCCACAAAATTTAAGGGAAATTGAGGAACTTCCTTTGCTCTGGGTTGTTTCCTGGAATGCTGTGCTATGAAGCAGGCTAAGATAAATATATAACGTCTATGTGTTTTATATGTACATGTACATAAATAAATACAAACATGAATGCTCATGGTAGTTGGTACTTTTGAAATGTGGTCAGTGCACAGTGGCTCGGTGCATATGGCCTTGTGCACTGGGAATGTGTAACTGTTTGGTGTGTCTCCTGGCCAAACAAAAAATTTTGTCTAGTTTTGGCCAAACAAGCAGCTGAATGGGTGCTGCCCTCTGATTTACCTGTCCTGCAGGAGGCACAGATGATGAACATGAGAGTTTGATGTTACAGATCTGCTGTAAAAGTTTTGTGTCCTTGCTAGTGATGTTTTAGTGAAAATGGTTCCACCATTTTCCAACATTCCAGTGTTAATGGAAATGACACCCATAGAAAATTGGTGCTGATGTGTTCCTGTTTTCCTGCAGGGCTTGTGGGTTCAGCTCTTTTTCTGGGAGTAGAAAAATCTCTGATGATCACACCTGTGGGGGGCAACATGTTTATCAAATGCCAGTGGGAATTTCTGTCCAGAAGTATGCTTTAGACTTAGACAACTTGCAAAATATTTCACAAATAGTTCTTCTGGGGAGAGGTGCCAGCTGTGGTTTGCCTTTGGCTCTGGTAACAGTACCTGTTCTTTAGAAGCCACAACTATGGGTTAAAAAATTGACTTACAGGCTTCACAGATGTGTGACAGGAGGGGATGGAACCTGAGGGGTGCTGTGGGGTGGGAGCAGGGGGGACACTGCCTGCATTTTTTGAGTACTTTTTGAATCTCAGATGATTGATGCATGTGTGGAGTAAACTCTCCTTTTGGTAACTACAGACATCCAGGTGGGTCAGGTGGTGTAATGGGTTCCTGGTTGGGAGATTGGAAATTCTCTTTTGAAATGCCTGTGAGATGATGGATCAGTGCTGAGGATCTTGCACCATCTCACAGTATTCTGTGGGCATTTTTATGAAATGTTGACATGGAAATATCTGCATCTTTAATCTGTTTGATTCAAGTTTGAGCTTGTGTTAATCCAAGGCCTTTATTTTTTTATTTTATTCTGTTCTAGAGAGAAAACTGTTTTGGTGATAAAAGATTTAGCTGGAATCATGAGTTAGTTCTGCAAGACCTTTTTTTTTCACTACTGTAAATGTGATCCTTCCTTTCTTCCTACCCAGTGTAAAACAAAAAGGAGGAGGGCAGGCTGCCTTTTCCTGTTGGTGAGCTGGGCAGATGCCTGCTCCCACTTGCCTGCTGTTCGGGCTCGACCCCCTCTGGAGGGTTAGCAGAACGGAAGAGAGATGTTATTTGTCATCTTCTGCATTGTCAAATTGTTCTAATTTTGGAATAAGAAACTGCTTTCTTAAGGGAATTACTTATCTTCTTGGAAAGTTGGCTGTAAAAGTAAGTGTTATTAAATGGCTTTGTAAGAAGTGGATTAAACTCCTGGTTTATTGTTTAGCAGGAGAATTGCTCATTGTTCAGCAGGAGTTTATGTTTGTTTACCAGGAGAATCAGAAATAAGTAACTCAGACTGATGATGACAATTTCAGTAAGTTAATTTGTTTTCTGATAATGAAATAAGGTCCTTGATCAGGCCTTGGCTTCCTTCACCATCTGTCATTAATTATTCCTTTTTTGGGCAATGCCTAGAAACATTTTTCTTAATATTCCTGTATCTGTGCAGGTCCTGAGCATAACAGGTGGGTTCTTTACCCTCCTCCTGCCTCACTCCTGTGCACATTTTCTTTCATTTTCCTTTTTTTTTTTT
>VXAC01003605.1:77575-167550 GCA_013399225.1 Rhipidura dahli
TGGTGAAAAAAGCATTTTGGAAATTCCCCTTTGTAGCTACAAACAGTAGGATACTGTACAGCCCATGATTTATTAGTACTGATATTGTTATGGCACGTTTGAGCCTTGTTCTATCTAATTAAAATGTTCTGAAGGAATTCTTAGCTGCAAATTACATGAAGACAAATACAGGGAATACCAGAGTTACCTACATTCACCTGAGCTGGGCATGCAAAGGAAAGCAGTTTCATTGCTTTAACAAGACTGGGGTGATGTTTTCTTCTTGAAATCTTGCATCACTTGTTTGTTTCTCTATGCACAGACATCTGGTTGGATTCCATGATCCCGATGGGTCCCTTGCAGCTCAGCATACTCTGTGATTCCGTGATTCTGTGATGCACAGATTCTTTTCTTAGCAGCCTCCTCCACAGAGGGAGGACAAAGGCGAGCTTTGAGCAGCCTGGCTGGCAGCAGAGGTGCCGAGCCTCTGGAATTGCTCAGCTCCGAGGCGCAGGCACCTCCATCGCGGGGACGGCCGCTGTACAGCCGCTGCTGCTGGAGCAGCCTCACCAGAGGCTTGCCGCCGTCCCCGGTTCCCGGCTGAGGGACGTGTGTGCGAGCAGGGCGGCTGGGTGTCTGCGGAGGAGCCGTGCGGCTGCGGGGCCGTGCCCGCCTGTGCCGCCAGCCCCAGCAGCCATTTATGAATGAGGCACCAGAAGGGGAGGAGGGACTGCAGCTACAATAGCAGCCTGCGCTGCCTTTCATTCACTCGCTGCCTTTCAGCAATACTATGTCCTATTTTTTTAAAAAACAAATTAGATTCCTTCTTTTTTCTCACTGAATCTGCTGTGTGGATCTCTTCGCTTCCGTGCTGTCGCCTTCCTGCCCCTCCTTGCCTTTCTCCCCTGAAGCCCACCCATACACTAAAGCTCCTGGCTCCTGGTTGTGCCTTTTCTCTGAACCAGCCCGCCCAGCCACCCCGTTTCCCCTGTGCCCCGTGGGAAGCGTGGGCAGAGCTGCGTCCCGCGGCGTGCTGGGCTCGGTACAGCCGCGGTGGCAGCTCCCGGTCCGGCCTCCCAGCCCCCGGCACGGCCCTTGGCACGGGCAGCCTGGCTGGAGGGCCAGGAGACGGGGCCTGTGGCAGTGCAGAGCTCCGTCTCCTTCCTTCTCCCGGGTACTTTAGGTAGGCCATTATTTTCGGCACTTCAGAGCCCTTTGTTGTGACTGCATTGAAGCCGGGTGACAATGGCACCCTTGCTTCCTATTCACCCAAAATGAAGAGGCAGGCCATTGTCCTGAGCATAATTGCTCTTCTTTCAAAACAAACCCCCAGAGAGACGGGCAACTCCGTTAAAGCTGCTGGTTTGAGCTGTAGCAGTGGAGGCAGCTTAGGACTAGAAACCTGATTGCCATCAGTAACCTCTCTAAAGCCAGGGCAGCATTGCTTTTGAATTTAAGGTGGGCAAGTTAAATTTTCTTTTTAGGATGCTGACTGTTATTTACCAGTCATGACATTGCTGATGGTACCTCAGAGAACATCTGCTTCCCAAATTTGATTTATTATTTGTAACCCAAATGAGGTCCACGAGAGATCACAAGTTCCAGCATCAAGAATATGTCCTCAGCTAAACCAGAAGTTTCAAAAAAATATTTAAGCAGCATGTACTGGGTTGAGTTTATATTCTCTTGCAGTTGTCACCTGCACTAGTGAAGTTCTGGTGGTAGCACTTGTTTATCCTGTCTTTTGAAGTCTCAAAAATAATTTCCCAGAGAAGCTGTGGCTGCCACATCCCTGGAAGTGTCCAAAGACCGGGTTAGATGGGGGTTGGAGCAACCTGGTTTAGTGGAATGTGTCCCTGCCCATGGCAGGGTGGTTGAAATAAGATGAGCTTCAAGGTCCATTCTAACCCAAACTATTCTGGGATTCCATGACAATTACTCATTTCCCACTTCATTCATGTGAGTTCATCATTTTTTCTGTAATTGGTCTCATCAGAACTGCCAGAAATACCCTATTTGTAAATTAATTTTCCTAGCCTAGATGAGAAGCTTTGCAAGTCACTTCCACTGCCGTGGTCATTACTTGAATGTAGGAGAACTGTGTCAGGGGTGGGAGAGGCAGGTTCATCCTGCTTTTTCCTGTTAATATTAGTATTCTGAAATAATTTTTTAACTGGGTGGGTGCTTTACCTGTGCATTTACATTCCACTCCCCATGTGTGTAGGCAGGCAGAGTTGAGCAGAGCTTTGCTCACCTCCTCAAAGCAAATTCTAGCCAGACTAGTTTGCATTCTGGTGATATCAAAGTCAGCAGTGATAAACGTCTAATGATATAAAATCTGGTTCCCTCAGATCCATCTTCTTTTTAGTGTTGGTGTTAAGGGCCACTTTGTGACTCGTATCCATTAGTGCCGACTCCTCTCTGAAGAAAAGCCTTGAGGGATGAGTAAGCTCAGATGACTTGAGAGGCTTGTGGGCTACAGAAGGCTGGCTCACAGCAACTGGAATGATGAGGCTTCAGGTTGCTACAAAAGATGTCTGCAGATGATGTTAGTTTTTGATGATGAGCAATGCACAGATAATGGACTACAGTGCAGAAATAAGTCTTCCTGTGAAGAGTTAAGTACTTGGGGCAGCGTTTGGGCACAGGGGTTGCCCAAAGACCCAGCTGACGAAAAGCTTTTGAGCAGTAGAACCAGGCAGACTTGGCTGTTCTTCCATCCAGACTGCACAGTCTTATTTCCATTTGTTTTTCCTGAGAGTCAACCAAACCAACATGTTGTTTCTGTGAGAGTGTAGGCTGCAGATGTGTTCAGTATGACCCCACCAAAGTGGTGCAGAGGCATCTGCAAATTCCTGCTCTTAATGTGTCAGGAAATGTGTTTGGGACAGTTTTTAAGTTTTCTATAAACAAGGAAGATACTGGAATACTTTGGGTATCTTTTCTGGAAGGACCTTGTCAGTCTCTCTCTGCAGTTCTGTATCAGTTGTTTTGGTAGAATGCTCAACAAAGTACCCACTAAAATATTTGGTGAGATTGTTGGCTTATCATGTTCAGTTCAGGAGATACCCTTGACACTGGAACTTGTGATCTCTCGTGGACCTGGCTCATAAAAAAAATCACATTTTGGGAGGTAGAGGGCTTGTGCGTTGTCATCAGCGATATCACTACTTGTAAATTCTTGCCAAGCTATTTTTTATATTTGGAAATGTGCAAACCTGTCAGTATGCCAGTTTCTAGAACTGTGGAAGAAAATGTAGGAAAGAGCTCATCTTGCACCACATAAGTGAGCTCTTCCTGTGGAGGTTAAGTAAGCGGACTCTGAACTCGGCGGATCAAAGGCAGGCGCACTTCGCCAACGAGGAACTTTAGAGGTTTAGCTCCAGGCAATGTTCAGTGGTTGCCCTCCAATTCTGAGCCCTCTGCTAATAAAACTCCTTTCTCCTTCCCTGAGCTTTACCTACTTGCACATTAGGGACTAGGACTTGGGAAGGGAAGTGGGGAGGGATGTGTTTGTGGCTTTGCAGTTTCAGACATGTTCTTTGGGGGTTTTATAAGCTATTTAGTGAAATTGAGCTGAAACAAAGAAGGAAAATACCTCTTAGTTTCCTCATATTAATATATTATTAAACAAACAAACCCATAACAATTGTCAGTTATTTTTAGTGTGTGGAAAATATGTATTATTTTATTTTGTGGTTATCTTTTCGTGAAATTAAATTCATTTGTTGCCAATGCTAGGCTGAAAGGAGATGGGGAAATCCCAGATTTTTTAATCTTTTTATCTAGCATGAGCTAAGCCTGTATTCTGTGCTTGTTAGGTGATTTCCATTTGAGCAACTTGAACATAACAAAATTAAAGGTTTAAAGTGAGCCCGTGGGGTAAACTGATGGACTATTCCCATTCTTCGGAGAGAAGCCACGTGGAGAGAGCCAAGGCTGCCTGCATGCAGAGTTCTGTGTAGGTACATGGAGCTGTGACCTTGCTGCAGGTTGAAATCATGCACAAACTACTGGCTTGGATACACTTTTCAGTTCACACCTGTGAGAAGAAACTCTGTCCTCCTGCATCTTGGCTGCATCTGATTTTAAAACATCCTTGTGATCTCTATGCTCTTCCTGTAGGATACACCCTTAGTGCAGTGCTCCAGACCAGCTGGGTGTTTTGAACCCAAAGAACACGTTATCTGTATCTCTGCCTGTCTCACTGATTTCTTCCTTGCAGAGCTTTTCTTGCATGATGTAAATTTGCCTTCGCTTATTTATGTCTGGGGCAGAAACTTTTTATCTATGGTTCATGAGCAATGGGCTGATAAATAAGGTGATACTGTGTGGTGTTCTTACAGATTGTTCTGGGCTTTAGTTGATTCTAAGCTACTGCAGGAATTTTTTAATTGCCACTGACTTGAGCACTTTTTAAACAAATTAAAAAACAAACCCCAACCCCACTACCAAAGCAAAACATTGCCCTTCTTTGTTTTTGTGTGCTGGAATCTTTGCCTTGGAGGTAATTAAAAATATAGCTGTTCTCCTTAGTGGGATTTCTGCACAGCTGTACTTTTTACCAGGCATGTCTGTGTGCAGCTAGTTGAACAGAAGAAACACAACAAACACAAGAAATGGCTGGCATTGTACTTTGGTTTTTAAATATGTGTGTGTTATATATTTATTTAAGAGCAGATCCTGCAGAGCAGCCTGAGTTATGCAGAGTAGCCTGGAGAGCTTTTTGAAGTGACCTTGGGAAGGGCAGGTGCAGTTATGGGGTGCAGGTTTGGCTGGTACGTCTCTGTCCTCTGGCCATGCAGATGTACAGACCGTGTTGTACTTGCCAAGGGAGGTGCAGTGGGGTGGGTTATTATTTGCTTGTGTGTTTTGTTTCTTTTTATTTTATTTAGCTCTTTGTTTGGTTTCTGTTTTTTAGACTACTGTAGCTTGACTCTGTGTCTCCAACAAATCAAAAGATGAGCTTGGATGTAGGTCAGAACTGTAATTCCTTACCACTGGGGTGACTTGCTTTGAAACTGGCCCTGTCTATGATAACCTTGCAGTTTGTCCTTCTCAAATCATAACTGTGTACTGGAGACTTGACATCTCATGGGCAGAGTTGAAAGTCTTTTATCATAATTTGAGCACCCTGACTTCACTGAAAGACTCAACTCCACAAAGCACACTCAGGGGAAGGGTGGTACAAAGTGCCTTGGCAACCTTGGGTTATACAGTTTACATAGTTTTTCATTTTTGTTTTAGGTGTTTGCTCCTGTAAGGTGGTTTTGAAGGGGTCCTGTTTAGAAATAAATGGATTTTGTTTTCAGCAGTTTGTGGCAGTTCTGTATCCGTTGTATGTCTCCTGCCTCCACAGTCTAAGCACATGCAGCTCAGAACTGGCAGCTCTGCCTCTCTGTGTGTTGCTATCCCTGCCATGGGAGTGCAAAATACCTTCACATTTCAGTTCTCCAGTTACAGGTTCAGACCTATTCCATTTTTCTTATGTAGTAATTCTGACCTGTGGATCAAGGCATGCTTTTTTCTGTTGCCTTTGCTCCCTGCCATTTCTCAGTTAGGTATTGATGTGCCTCCGCCTCTGGAACTGACAACCATGGGGGCCCAGGAATAAAAGCTGGGGATGCCTGACCTCCTCCCTGGTGGAATGGGACAAACAGGTTTGACAGTGTTTTTCAGCAGAGCTTTTACCAGGGCAGTGAGGCTGGGAATGTAAAGAAAAATGCAGGATCACCAACCTTTACCTTAAAGGCAATGCATTGCCTCTAAAAGCCTTGGCTTGTAGTCTGGGAAACTTAAGCAAAACAAAAAAGCAACGATTGTGGTGATAGCAGAGAAGGTTGTTGACCAGTGATATTTCAGTTGCTTGGCAGGACTGGGAGACTGTGTCTGCCACTTCTCAGAAAACACAGAGCTCTGAAGTGAAGCCTTGGAAAACAACAGAAACCCCAGCAAAATCCTCCAACCAACCAGCCCCACCACAGAAGCAAACTTTGTTCAGCATTGGGTGTTTGCAAGCGCTGTGTTAGTACTGCAGGGCTGAACTGCTGTAGGCTTGCTCCCATGGATTCTGTCTGGGGCGAGGAACCCAGGCTGGTGGCCAGGTCATGTTCAAAGTCTCTCCTTACTGGGCTGGCCTGCTGAAGCAGAGACCAGTAAATACAAAACTAAGTATTATGTGTTGAGCCCTTGATGATGCTGCTGTTCATAAATAGGGAACCAAGTAACATGCACGTGGAAGTTGTCTCCTGGTTTCTTCTAACGTACTGGAGTACTGAATGTACCCTATCAAGTTATTACATGCTGCTTTCTTCCCATTGCCATCTGTTATCTCTATTCTTGTCCTTATCTTTAACTCTGCAAATCCTCTTAGAAATTTCTTGAAAAACTGAGCGGGGAAGCTCTTAGGTAATGCTTTTATTCATAGAGAATTTGTTTTTGTTTGCACCACCCTCTTTATTTCATCCTGGTATCTTTTTATGTATTTTGATGTGCAAGACTAGTGATCTAACTTGTTGATTCCAGTAATATCGTGTCATGTAATTTAATAAAGAAGCACTGGAAATCCTAAGTTCCATAAGCTTGTCCCTCAAAGTAAGAAATAAATAGTATTAGATGCACCAGCCTTTTCCATCTGACAAACACCCAGTGTATAAGCAATTTATTTTCATACTCACAAAAGCTTTCCCTTCCCAATCTCAAATTTTAGAAACCCTGAGAGTGAGCTCCTGCTACACATAAAACCTTATGTTTCGTGTTATTTCAGGGATTTAGTTCAATTTTGGAAGGTCAGTGTGAGTTCCCAAGGATTCTCTCAGTGTGTGATACTGATGCTCCTCAGTGTTTTATTATTCTCACACTAAAGTCTTCTGATCTAAAGAATAAGGGGGAATAAAATGAAAATGGGCAATAAGATGCTAATGATGTTTATGACATTTGGGGTGTGATAGCAAGGAGAGTGTATGTGAAAAGCATTCAGTTATGTATGTGCTTGGATTTTTTTTAGGATAAGAAAATTACTATCTTGAAATGCTGCAAGTCCTTATGGGTGCAGAGCTGCTTTCGAGTACTGAGAAGTTTCAAAACAGGGTAACAGAAGGATTGTTCTGTTTGTGAGGGTGGGAAAGGCCTTTCCCCCCTTCTCTCGGTAACTCACAATCCTTTGGTTTCCTCGCTCTCAAAATGAAGGCAGTCACAAGCGATAGCTGAATATGATACTGTTTGTTCCGTTTATATAAATTTTGCTTTGAGTTGAGTTCTGGCAGCTTTGCTGAGTGGGAAGCTGATATGTTTGGCCTCTGTAATGGCTGTGTGGGCTGTCATTAGGAGGTGTTTTGCAGAAGTTGCTGTATCTTACCTTCTCACTTCATTATAAAGCTTCAACATGCGATCTGCCCTCTCCCAGCTGGCACTGAATTTGTGGGTCTGAAGTGGTTTTGAAATCCTTGGGTTGCCAGGCTTGCACAGAACAGAGCTCGTGTTGCAGATCGGGTGGGAGCTGCTGTGCTGCCTTTCTGGTTTTGTACCTGAGTATTTTTACTAGCAAGATACCTGCCTTGCTGTGTAATTATGGGATACTACCTTGCATTGCAAAGCAGTGTTTCCACATTCAGATAAGCCTAAACACATGGTCCTAACCTAGGGTAATATATCTTGTTGTTGGAAGGTGTTTCAGTAAAGCAAAATGGGATGAACTGGGAAAAAACCAATGAGGACCAAAACGGAAAGATAAAGTTCACCAGGTGAAGCAGCCCTACGTAAGGGGCTGTGCTTGATTGAGGATGGTGAGAACCTCCTTGCTTTGTTTGATAAATAGCTCATCCTACAAGGTCACAGAAATAAATTATGTCAACAAATAAGCTTTTTAAAAGTCAAACTAAAAAATGAAGTTACAGAGGAAAACCACCTCTTTTTCTGGCAAGTTGTGCATGTGATTTAAGGGCAAACTTCATGGAGATCCTGACACTGGTCATGTGGGTATGTAGGAGACTTGTCAGTGCTGTCAAAGACTGCACCACATATAAAGAAGGCAAATGTAGTTTCCAGAAAAACACGGGTGATTTCCCTCTAAATTACTTCTATGTGTGGAGGAATTTTAACTTGCATAG
Organism: Rhipidura dahli; assembly: GCA_013399225.1. Classification (NCBI taxonomy): domain Eukaryota; kingdom Metazoa; phylum Chordata; class Aves; order Passeriformes; family Rhipiduridae; genus Rhipidura; species Rhipidura dahli. The sequence goes on from VXAC01003605.1 coordinate 85,663, forward strand.
CCATGAAATTCTCTTTAGAGTTTAGGCAAACATTCATTGTGGAGCCCTACAAAACATCAAGGCAGAAATGAGAACAGCTAGCAGATAAGCATTGCAAATGCTCAGATACTTATCTGAATCTTTTTGGTTTAGAAATGGGGTTTGAGAATCTTGAGAGAGCCTGTTCTCACGATAATGTGCCTTGTAAAGCCTGGGCTCCCACTATCTAGAATAGCACAGGTTTAGCCTTTCATTTAGAGGATTGAATCCCAGTGCTGAACCAAAGTGGTGTAAGATGTGCCTCACATCTACATATTACAGTTTGGCTCTCAGGATAGAAGTTTTTGGGAAGTATGGAATTTGGTATTAGAAACAAATGTTTTGTTAACTAACTAACCGCTTTTCTTAAAGGTCTCATGTTTTTCATCAATGTGTTAAAAACCAGTAGGAATGGGTATAAATGTCCTTTTTTGGTGCTTGGCTATGGTGATCCCCACAAGGCCGGGATCTCCCAAGCCCTCAGTAAACCAGAATGTGACTCTACCAGTGATTTACCATTCTCCCAAAACCATCCATGGTCTGAGCTGAGGAATTAACTGAGCCCAGGCTGGAGATTGGCAGGACAGAGGTTGGTTGAAGTAGGTTGTGGAATGAGCTTCTAAAGCAGTTTTGGACTAATTTGATTTATACTCGGGTTTTTCACTATCTGTAATGGACACATGTTACTATGTCTCTCAAATAGATTTCCACATGCTTCAACTTCAGTCAGAACCTTCTGTTACCTGAGAAGAGGGAAACACAGAACCACTGTAACCCCAGACTAAGCTCTTACAGATAATGTATTGTGGAAATGTTAGTTGATGGGTGGTGGCTTAAATCTCTCTGCAAATTATCAGCAATGAGTCTGCAAGTAAAAATAGGTACATATGTGTAGAGAGGTGGGGCAAATACTTCTGGCAAAAAAAAAAAAAGTAAAGCAAAGTTGCTTCATTAATTTTATTCTTTTTTACACACCTTAGTGAAGTTTAGTTGAGTCTCTGTTAGTTTACTTGGTCTGTGCTGATGTCCTGAGGTAGACAGGCAGAGGAGTTGAAGGGGCTCCAAAGTACAGAGGAGCCAGTGCTGCCCTGCCAGGTTGGGGCTGGCAGAGGTGAAGTCACACACCTCTGATTTGGGGCAGGTAGGGACACTTCAGCCTTCAGATGTCCAGCTGTGTTCTGTGGCTGTCGAGTGACTTAAAGAAATTCTCCTTTTGGAGAAAAGGAGAACATTGTTCAAATGCACTCTTGTGTCTCAAAGCACATTTTTAAAAGCATGACCAAGTCTCAAAGCACATTTTTAAAAGCATGACCAGGTAAGGTCAGTGTTAAGGTGATTTTGCTCCATTAGCTTTTCCCTGTTTTCTGTGTGCCTCTTTATGCCTTAGCCTATAGAAAAACGGGCAGTGTCTCCATCTGTAGATGCACCTTGGAAAGTTTTTTGACCATATATTTTCCTTCTGTATCCCATTTTTTTTCTGCCAGTTTTGCAGCAGGTGCTTTGCATAAATTTGTCATAAATTTGGTTTAATTTCTGTGGCCAGCACCTGTCCCTTGTTTTCTGTACACCTGATGTGGTGGGTGTTTTGAAGTGCAATTCAGATCATTTTACCGGCACTGATGCATTTATTGACGTCTTTTTGCTGCACTTCAAAACCCAAACAAAACAACCTGATTTACTGCAAACTTGGCACAACTACCCTTGCTCTTGCAACTGGCCAAGTGTCCTCTGCTTCTTTCTGTTGTAAAGAAGAGTCTATTTGGTCTCACAGCTGCTTTAATGCTATTTTAGTTGGTTTACACAGAATAATATATTATGTTATATATAACCAGTATATTACAGTAAACATTTGGCTTTGGGGAGATGACAGTGCTGAGGTGGTACAAGTACAGGCTGCTCAACTAAGGAGAATTAATGCATATTTTGGGCAGGCCGGGTTGGGCACTCCTGTTACTGTGGCATTTCCCAGGCTGAGTACTTCCTTGTGCAGGTGATTAAAAAAAAAAAATTAAAATTTTTTGGAGCATGCTTATCTCCGAGGTGGGGCAGGCAGCTTGAATCATCTGTTTGGAAGAAGTGTTTTGCACAGAGCCCAGGACGGGCAAAGCTGTCGCCAGTTTGGGTTCAGGGCTGGCTGTGTCCCTGCGGCACTGCCTGGCACATGAAAGGCAAGGAGTGCCTGCCATGGTGGGCTGGGCACTGGGGAGCACTGGGGCTCCTTTGATGTTGCCAGGGCAGTTGGTTTTCTAGTTCTGAACGTGCCAGGAGGAAGGTGAATCAGCCCGGGAATTGCAGTGCTCAGCTCTGCCCTCCGACAGCTTGACCCGAGACCCAGCGAGAGGCCGGGCTCCTTTGGGGGCACTCGGTGGGTGCAGCCATGGCTCTCTCTGGTCACCCACGGCTCTCAGTGGTCACCCACGGCTCTCACTGGTCACCCACGGCTCTCACTGGTCACCCATGGCTCTCTTTGGTCACCCACGGCTCTCTCTGGTCACCCACGGCTCTCTCTGGTCACCTACGGCTCTCTTTGGTCACCCACGGCTCTCTCTGGTCACCCATGGCTCTCACTGGTCACCGGCACTCCCAGATCTCTGCCGCAGGGTTCCCTCCTGGGGAAGGAAGAGGTGTTGCTCCATGTGGGGTCTGTGGCAGGGCCAGAGGGGATTTATAACTTCTGTTTGTTTGCTTTTGCTGCCTGTTTTTGTGTGTGTTGTAGCAGGAGCCTACGATGGCCGCTGCTCCCCACTCCCAGCGAGGGCCAGCACGGGAAGGCGAAGGAGTAGGAAGGGAGTAGGAAGGGAGCAGGGCTGTCGGAGCAGGAGCAGAGGCCCCAAGCCCTGAAAGCCGGCCTTTGTGTCCCCCTCCCCCCGGGCCCTGCCTGGGGCAAAACATTACACAATCCAGCTATTGTCTGCTTGGAAAAGTCTACGGCATCCTATTGCAATTATTTATGAAAGGAAATATTTGATGTTTTTGTGGAAGGTGGGTGGGGGAAGCTGAGTTTACCTCCCTTCTTGTTTGGAGCTTAGTATTTCTTGCTTTTGTTCTTCCTGTCCAGTTGCTCCAATTTTTTTCTGAGCAGTAGAGTGCCCATGCCTGCAGTCTGCTGCAGGGAAAGTCCTGCTGTGAAAACAGCCTCCCCCCACTCCCCATTCTACAGAATTTCATTCAGTGTTATAAATAAAAGATACCCACAAGCTCCTTCTTGGGATTTGGTTCATGTCCTTCACGTTTTGTCTAGTATGTTTTTTATATGTGGCAGCATTTGGAGGTGTTAGATTTTCCTTAGTTTTCCCTGTAAGTGTAGGTGTAGTGAGAGAAGGAAGGAGCTAGGGAGGATCCAGAAGCTGATCCTGACGGAGAGACTCAAAATAAATGGCATTGCTTGAACCTGTTTTTCTCAGCTTGAGTCCTCTCTGCAGGTGACATAGAAAGCATCAGAAGTGTAGTTTCTTGCTAATAAATACAAGCCTTTCCACATTTGCAAAAGAGAACTAAACTAGAAAATACTAAAAGTAACAAGTAAATGCCCAACAGGTGTAATACCTCACACTTTGTGCCACTACTGTGCAAAATAAACCTCAGAACCATTTTCTTAAAGGCCAAGTTGTCCCAGGTTTGTTTAAATTGATCATGAAAAACTCTGTTTTAGGTGACCAGTTGTAGTTCTAACATGATTTCTGAAAGAAATTTACCTGAGACTGATGCTCATCAGGATTATTGCATCAATAGGGAGCTTGCTTTCTTTCTATCTTTGGGGAGATACTTCACTGGATTTGGGAACTTCCATGCTTGTGGCTATGATTCATCTGTAGGAACTGTATCATAATATGCCTTGTTTTGCATGCTCTTGCCACTGGCATGTGATGGAACAGTTCTCTTGCAGTGGTGACTCCTCCAGTCCTCCTCTTTGGATCATTTTTAGGTTGATAGTTCTGATTGGTCGGTCGAAGGAATGTTAGGAAGGCTCATTGAGGGCTGTGGTGGTTAGGGGGAAAGCTCTGGGAGCTTTCCCAGCCTCATAGCCAAAATCAGAGTGAGGACATCTCAACTTTGTAATGCTTTGAAAAAATCATATCAGACCAGCCAGTAAACATTTTCCTTTTCCCTAAGAGCTAAAGGAGTGCCATTTCCCTGGAAACTAGGACAGTTCCCCTGCTCCAGGGTGTGCTCAGGTGCAGTGTTGGGTGAGTTGCTGAGATGTATGGAGGAAGAATGTGTGTTCTTGTGAGCAGTGAGAATGCACTGCTCTGTGCAAAACGGACTGCTTGGGGTTTTGGAGCATTCTGGAAAGTGTGTGATAAATGAAGAGGTTGTTACATGTCCTGCTTACTGCAGCCTGTTTTGCTGAAGTCAGGGAAAGCTTTGTGAGCCACAGGGCTCAGTGTGGTGCTCCAAGCACGACCTGCTCCCTTGTGATGGTAACAAAGAACAGATCTGTCTTCCAGCAGCTCTCTGTGGCTGCTGCAGAACAGACTGAGCTGTACCTGTGTTGTCCCTGAGCCATGGGGACTTCACCCTCTTAACCCAGATCCACACGTGTTGAGGAGAACAAATTCCACATTTTCATGTCTTTTCTCACATGGCAGGAGGGGAAACTTTGATCGCTGACATCACGGTTGGTGGAAAATACCCCTGTGAAATCCCATATTCCAAACCACACATGGTAAACAAAAGAAAATCTCACTCTATGTTTCCTTAATTTCACCAGTGGTTTTCCCCCATCTTGTTGCTGTCTAGGAGTTGAAGCCAGAAGAGTTTTATAGCATTTTTATTTCATTTGCACATAAAAGCCTTCCATTTCCTTGGGTCTAAAGAAGGCTGAATTATTGTCCTGGTAAAACATGCCAAAGTAGGAATGTCATGAATGAGTGTTTAAAAGTTGCTGGGGGGAGGGAGGGAATGGAGGATGCACCACCACAAGGAAGAAGTATATATTAAATTTAAATTAAGATGCAGTCTTTAAAGTAGTTCTAAAGTTTGGGGGATGCGTTTTAAAATAAAACCAAACACATTGACTTAGTGTCCTGAAATACTGATGTTCTCTTAATATAGAAGAAACAGTGGCATCATAAACTGCAAAAGTGATGTAGGGTAGTGATGCTGTACATGAATTAAGGTAGAACTTGAAGTTACGTTGGCTTGAATTTTTCCAGTGGTTTGTGCTACTGCCTGTCATGCACAAGAAGCTTTTCTCGTTAGGCTATGTTGGGACAGCAGTGCAGCCTGTCTGAGCTACACTGCTGCATGGCAAGGTGCCTGTCCATATCCCTGGGAATAGGTCAGAGGCTTGGGATTTGTTGGATGGCTGTCCTTCAGGGTTGTGCTCTTTCTGTGGGATGGTGGGGGTTGTGGCATACACACTTCAAATGCATGCTGCTGGGAGTGAGCAGAAAATGCATTTTGTAGATGAACTAGTTCTGAGAGCATGATTGTATTTGTTTGATCGATTTTGTGTAAATTGCTCATAAAACATTTTTAAGTTGCAGGCTGTGTAGGTGCTTTTGGATCCATGAGCAGGCAGGTGCAGTACACTGTGTCTGAGAGCAGTCACTCAAGCTCAGCATTAACTTAGGTGTTTTTGAACTTGCTGGAAACTGATCTTCTGCCTGATTGATCTGTGTTTGTGTGCACATGAATAATTCACAGGTATATGCGTTTGGATGTACACACACACACGTCCTGGTGTGTGCTGAACAGAAAACGTACGGGGCAGTAGGTACCCAGAGGCAGAGCAGCCCTTTCTTCAGTTTATTTTCCCAAAGCGTTGTTGTAGACCAGATATATTTTCCTACTCTTGTATGTGCTATAAAATAATATTTTTCAAGATGGGGAAAATATCAAGTTACTTCCATTCTGTGCTTTTACAAAAATCACTTGAGAAATTAACATTCTTGTGTATCAGGTTACAGGCGTCCGAGTTCGGGAGGGGCGAGTGTGTAAGGGGAAGCAGGATGTGAGCTAGGAACAAAGGCAGCCTCGTGTTGTGGAGGGCTAAACAGGGATGATACTGCTTTGTGGTGGATCCCTTATGGGTGTTAACAGAAGTGTGGAGACTGTTGATGAGCAGTCTTTGCACTGTTTCCCTACACACTGTTACATCCATGTGCAATTCCTCCTGTGTGCGTGGTGTTGTTAATTCTGCTTTTGCGTTGCATGTGGTTTCCATTTGCCAGTCTTCAGGTTTTTTTCTGCAACAAATTTCTTAAGAACTTTGCTTTAACACTTCCTATAGGCCCGTGACCCCTGGTTGGGGTCCCAGCACCATTGCCTTTCCCAGCTCCAGAACAACCGGAGAGGCCTGTTCTCCTCTGCTGGTTCTGGAGCCCGAGGTGGGGACGGTGCCTCGGACACGCTGCCTCGCTCCTCTCAGCTCCGAGGAGCTGTGTGAGGTCCGGAGGTCCTTGAAAGGGGGAAGCTGAAATGCAAACATGAAGCTGAATAATAAAGTGATGTCACTGGCAGCCAATCCGGAGGGGTGATGTCACGCGCCTGGCAGCCCCCGTGCCCCCAGCACCAGCAGCCCCCTCGCGCCACTTGTCCCTTTCTCACCACCGGGAACTGCTGAGGAGCAAACCTTCTGAAGCTCATTATTTCAGAGTTAAGGGCACATAAAACACAATTCATCACTCCTGCATTCATGAGGTTCTGAAGTTTCTCAAGACTGTAGAGCTGGGGGGGGAGCTCTTACAGCTCTTCCATGAAGCACATGACAAGCAGGCAAAGTGATTTTTTTGGGTTTTTTTTTCTTCACAGCAGTTGCTGTTTGGCTCTGTGTGTGCTGGGTAGGATACGTGTTGGTATGTGTTTGCTACTTTTGATGTTTATTGTACACCATTCTTATTTCCTTATTTATTTTCTGTTATACATTTATGTCTTCTATTAGCAAATCCCACAGATAAACTCTAAATTACTCACGTTGTTTCTGTCTTCCCCTGTCCACTTAGCAGAGGCTGTGTTGAGCATCTTGGTGGTTCAAGCTGTTGGAGGCTGTAAGAGCTGTTTATTATTTCTGAGTGAAATTTAATAGGTTTTCAAACCAGAGAGCTGAGGCACCCTTTCTGATATTCAAAACAATGACTGTATCTACAGTGTGAGGTAGATTTAAAAGAAATAAATAATTTTACTCTATGAGGTCATTGTTGATGCCAGGAAGGAAAGATATGAGCAAACAGATCGCAAACAAAAATCTAGTTTTAGAGGACAGACAAGGTCCTCTATTATAATTTGTAGTACTTCCTTCTTTTATTTTATTTTTATGTTTTTTCTCCAGAAGCAAAAATGGTGAGGAGGAGGATGTAAGGTGGAAGGAAGGCTGTAAGTTTTGTTACAGGCTTCATCTGCATTTGGGATAAGGAGAAGTTGTGTCAGAGGGCTCTGATGGTTTTAGGTTTTCAAGGATAGATACTCATTTCCAGTCCAGGTACTGGAATTTCTTTCCTATTTTAGTCTACACTGGATTTCACATGACATATACAAGAGATGTTTGATCAACTCTAAGGACAGCCATGTGGCCTGTTTTGGGATGCCTGAAACTGTTGCTGGAATGAGAGCCAAGCACGAGGCTTGGGTGAGGTGGTGTTAAGTGTGTTTGGGATCCCTTCTGTGATGCATGAGAAAGTAGGAGGTGTGTTGTCTTTGTGAACTGAGAAATGGTCAGATTAAAGCAGGTGATTCCTCCTCACCTGGGGCTCCTGAGTTGCAGCTGCTGCAGGCAGGCAGCGAGCAGCCTGAGTGTCCTGTACAAACTGTTCATATCATAACCCAAATTACAGGGTTTTGTTTTCGTAGTGCATTGTAAAAGTGATTTAAGGTTTTGTAATTGTTTTCTTGGAGGAAAAAAAAATTATGTGAGCTTCAGTTAAAGATGCAGCTACTGTAATTCATCTCTGAAGAAGCTGGAATACTTTTTAAATGCATGCAGCAGTCTAAGATAGCTGTATTATTGAGAAACCACACTGGAGCTATAAATCAAAAGGCATCTTTGAATTTATTCTCTTCATTGCCAGGTGCATGGAGAACTGTACCATTAGGCCAACAGGAGAAAAGATTTAAGATTTCAGTCCTTCTCACAGTTTTATTCTTTTCTTGTGAAGAATCCTGCTGTAATGACAAGCATTGACATCAGAATAAGATGCTTTAGTAAAATAATTAAAATAACATGACGCATTTAAGTTCATCTTGGGTGGTTTAGCAGCATTGATGCTGAGCTTAGGAAGATGTTTTCCATATTTTACAGCTATCAGTGTGTTCCAAAACAGCAAAAGAGACTTTAAGATATTCCAGCTGATGGATGCCTGTTGGTGTGGATTCTTGTATGTGCATAGAGATACAGAGCATGGATTCCATGAAAATGGAATGAGCCAAAGGCATGTGAAGAGTTTCACATGAGATGAGCAGAGGAAGATGCTCCGAGAGGGACCATCACCACTGTGCTGTTCACACATTTCCTGTGCTCATGGTAAACTTAGATTGCTGCTTTAGGGCTTCTGTAACAAGGGAGGTGAGGCCCAAACAGATCCATGTCCCCTTTAAACAGGGAAGTTACAGCTTTCTGTACTGGACAGCCACTCGTTACAGGGCAACTAATTCTTTTTTCAATCTCAGTTTATAGGACATCTTTCATACATGGTTTTCTAGACGAGCATTTGTTAGTTGAAAGTAAAACCTGTAAAACTTAAGTGCTTCCATTAATAGCCTGTTTAATTCTGGAAAAGTCTTATATAGCAGAGTTGAAAACTGATGACTAGACATAAGGATCCTTTTCCTACCTGCAGCTGGGACTCACATTAATTCCTGATGCATTAAAATGGTAAATTTTGTAGTGGAACAAAAACTGAAGATGTTTGTGGGGTTGTGTTTGCCAGCAAAATGATGATAGAATGGGCTATTTGGTGAAGCGTGATATAAAAATCAGCAACCTGTGTGGCCCAAGCACGATCGGTAAGTGTAGGTGTATCCTTGTTCCTTCTGCAGTTGTAAACAGTGCACAGTTGTGACTGTGGTAATAGAAATAATAACCTGACATAGGAGATTGCTCATCTCTGAAGTAAACCTGGTGAAATTGTAATATGCTGAGCTTGTACCAAACCGTTGAGGTCCTTTAATACAGTTTTACATTCCTAATTTGGATTTGTGAGCTGTGTGGGTTGGGAAGTGCATCAGCACTGCTCTAAGCCTGCATTAAGTTCTAGACTGGCCTTTTGGGTCCTGTCTCAGGAAATTCTGAACTATTGCTGATGTGTTTTACTTGTGCTGACTTGTTTCATGGCCTGATTCTCTTTTGGTAGTTCAGTGTGGTGATTTATGAAGATTTCCCACTGTAGCGTCAAGGCTGGGGGGTGTGGTGATAATTGGTGGTGGATATGACTCCAGATTTGCCAGATGACTTGGACATTCTTCCCTCTGCATCCTCTGCACTTCACCTTGAGCAGCCCCTTCTTTGCCACCAGGATGCTTTGATAGAAGAACGAGGTAGTGGTGACATTTTTCTCCTCTTGAAACCCAGATGGGCATTTAAGAGGTTGGATAAAGGAGCTGGAGGTCGAACTGTAGGCGGTTGGTTAGAAAATGTTGGCTGGCATACTGGAGGAGTTGAAATCATACAGCTTCCCTTTCTATAAGAGCCTTCTATTGCGTGAACTTTAATTTTATATGTCAGTTATTTGACCAAAGCCGCATTCTGAGGTTGGACTCACTTTGAGTAAGCTGATACTAAGTTTAAATTGATAGACAGAGTTACCCAGAGGGCTTGGATCTATTTGTGCTCTTTGTTCTCTCCTTCCTCTTTCCCTGTCTTTCTCTGTTGTTGGTGGCTGAAGTGACATTCCTGGAGACATTTCCACAGAGCTGCCCAACCCAAGCTCTCTGTGTCTTACCTGAGTGCTGCAGGATGGCTCAGCAGCCTCTGGCCTCGGGTTGTTCTGATTGCTTCCAAACAGTTAGAAAGAGCAGTGAGCAGGATTCTTGTGTTGTGCACTTTGGGATTCTTGCCTCTAGAGGGATGATGGCTGCTCTAATTCAGTTTGTTTCTCTAGGAAGTAGACTGAAGAATATTGGAGTTATTTTGTCCCAAGAGAGCATCATCCTAGGTCCTCCAGGCTGTTTTGGAACATTTTGTGGCTTTTAAACCTTATAACATGTACCAGTTATAACCCAAAAAGAGGGTTGGCTGTATTGGCATTAGTCTATTGGAAATTTTTTCCTGGATATGATCAAGCTGGAGACCAAAACCATTTCAAATGGACAAGAAATGACATCAGGCCATTTACAACCTTAGCATGGCTCAATGAAGCTCAGTGTTGATACTCTGTTTTCACCACCCATTTTGGTGGAAAAATAGGTGTTTCTTGTTTTAATATGAGCTTTTGGTAATTTCGCTCTGTTGAGGCTTTTAGCCATTTCATTTCTGACTGCACCTTCAGGAGAAAACAGTCACAGCTGATACCCTTCCTTTATATCCAAATGAATCTTTGAACTAGTAAGACTAACAAAATACTGTAGAAAACCATTAAACTAGAATAAAAGTTTATGGAAGCAGCTTTTTAATGAACTAAAAAAGCAAGTGAGAGATCTGTACTCAGGATTTTCTAATACATTTATACATGGGCCTTCATCAGCATGATCTGTCCTGGAACAATGGATTCTCAATCTGGGCCATGAATTCTGGGTATTTTTTGGCATTGGAGCCTGTTGAGTTTGGAGTAAAATATGCTTTTATAAACTCAAATGGGAGTGTAGAATCTTGTGGCCAGTTTTGGACTGGAGAGATTCTTGTTTTGCAGAACTGTCTTGTTGTACAGTCTTTAGTAGCAGTACACAGGATGCAGTGGGCATCAGGAGAGTTTCTTGAATTAAAGGGATAAATTGTACAATCTAGCTTCCATGTAGAGGTACTTGCAGTATACAAGTTCACCTTATTTATGCAAATCAACCAAGAAAATTTGAAATTCATGAGTGGTCACATGGTGTAGGAGTGTTTTTTTATTTGTAAATAATAACTTTAGATTTCTCTGAAGTGTCACAGCTTACGCCTTAGCTTAGACAGAGTCTTTTAGATCAAGTTATGAACTGTTGAGGAAAATGAGTTATTAATGGGAACACAAGAAGGTAACACCAGTGTAGTGAGCAGTGGAGGTGAAATGTCTCTCTGGAGAGAAATGCAGCATCTCAAGGTAGAAAAACATTTTTTTAAAGAAGGCACTATTTCAAAGGCTGAGGGTTTTTGAAAACAATTTGGTGCCAAAAGCTTAACCTGTTTTTCATAAACACGGTTGCTGGTTGGAGCCAAAATAAACAATTAAGGTCCTTAAATGAACTGAAATGAGGAATCACAGCTGCCCCAGCAGACTGCTAAAAATTATAAGTGTGGCTACGTGTGAGTCAGGGAGGACAGTCAGGAGCAGGGACCTGGGGATGGGCTGGGTTTCCTGATCACTTCTTCCTTGGTGCTGCTTTTCTTGGAGGAGTCCAGGAAAGATGTGAGCAGGAAATGGTGGTCGTGGCCTAGCCTAGAAACCAGGGTGGCTGTAACTTGACAGAAGAGCAAGGCCATTACAGGCTGTGGTGTGTGTGAGCCAGAGGTATTACTGTGCTGAGTATTTTTATTCATTAGCTTTGCTCTCTCTCCTTTTTGCCTCCTGCAGCACCTCCTGCCGAAGGTTTCATTTACGCAGTGCAGTACCTGTGTCACAGGTCAGTCTCTGCCTGGCTGGGCTGACACCCACTGAGCTGGGTTGGAAAATGTCCCCACTTCCCATGGCCTTTGGAGTGGAACAGCTCTCTGTTGAGGGGTGGATGCCTCTGGGGTGCTGAGGGAACTTGTGCACGTACAGGGGGATCAGGACAGGCAGGAGGAGCTGGACGTGTCTGCACTCTGAGCACTCAGTGGCTGCAAGATGCAATCACAACATGTTATTTTCAGCAGTTTTAAAAGCAACCCTCCCATACCACCTTCCAGAATATTATTATTATTTGAGATTTTGTGGAATGGGTGTAGAGCATTGGGAAGGCTCTGGCATCTGTGGGGATCTTGGGCAAGGCCATCTGTGCTTGTGCTTTTGATTTTCTTTTCTAAACTACCTTCATAAAGATCTACAGGAGAAATCTACATGTTTTACCTGACTGTAGAATTGCAGATACCAGTTGGGAGATGCACTGGACGGTCTTCAAATGGCCTCAGCTGTCCAAAAAACTTGAACAGCTTTTGGAGAGATATCATTGCTAACCATCAAAGCAATTGAATTTAATCTGCTTTTTTACATTTCTGCTTGGGAATTAGCTCAAATATATTCCAGAAGGTAGAAGCCTAAATTACAAGCAAGATTCCTCTGTCATGGACAAATATGCTGATTTTGAGAGATACTGTGTAGTGGTAGCACTTAACTTCACCTGTTTGTTCTTTCTCTGGCAGGTAAGAGAAACTGGCAGGGAGGGTTAAGCTCTAGGAAGCTGTAAAAATACATTTCTCTCATATGTTCCTTTATAATCACAAGTATGGAAAGGACAGGAAGGAGGTGAGGATTATTCATATTCATAAAATGAAATGGAGTTTGAAGTTAATTTTAAATTTACCTATATAAACAAACCACGGGTGGTACATTTTTTTTCCTTCTTTAACTGTGTCTGTGAAGGAAGTGTCAAATGGTGCATTATTTACAAGCTGTTGAAGACACTGGACTTCTGCATGACCTCCTCACCTCATAAATGCCTTGGTGGAGAAAGAAGAATAGCTGGTGTGTCTCATTTTCCAGTCCTCCAACTCCACAGCCATACCCTGGTTATCTGGGGGACTGTGTGGCAGCCTTTGGCTGTCTGGAGATTTTTGCCAAGTCAACTTGCAGGAAGTACTCAGAGAGAGATCAGCTGGATGTGTGCTCAGTTCACTATAAACAAAATATTTGTCCTTAAGCATAAACCAAAAAGGAAATGAAGCGAGGAGATGTTGGTATCCTCCTTAAGGAGTGTAAATAACGATGTCAGTATTAATTATTTTTTTTAAAAAATCTCTGCCTGTTCAAATGCTTTTCTGGTGAATGCAGAGTTTTCTCAAAGGCAACAGAATTCCCTGTCTTCTACAGAGATGCTTGCTGGTTGTTGGAATAGCATGGCTCTGACATTTTTAACATTTCCTCAATTTTAGGAGCTAAGTTAGAGCTTCAGGACCTACATATCACTGGAGAAATTGCTTGAGGAGAGCAGGTAAAGCTCTCAGGGATGGTGGAACAGGGACAATCCTAAACAGCATTTGAGCAGTGCTGCCCTTGAGCAGCTACTCACTGCCAGTGCCCGGGTCCTGCTAAGCTGCAGATGGGTCCTGAGCAAGACTAAGAAAATCTGTCCTGACCAACAGGTGGATCCTAGAGGTTCCTCAGGTGGAGTTGGGCATGTTCCTGGTGTGCTGCAAGTTTGTGTTAAAACTCAAACCTTCAGTGTAGTCATTGGAAAGAACCTGTGGCCTTGGACTGGGACTTCAGCTAACATGGGAGCACTACTGACACACCTGAAGTGTTGGGTTTTTCTCTGTGTATATTCTTATCAAAAATCAACAAGATTTTTCTTGTTGAAACCAGCAAGAACTCAAATCTGCTTTTGTAGATGTTCCCTGTTGCAATAGCCAAGTGATAGAACCTTTTGTAATAGTTTTAGTGAGAAGAAGTCAGATGTCAGAACTACTGAGAGCAGTGATTTAGTGAAGTACTTATAACTAAAGGAGAATAAACCTTGATTAGTGGAGATAAATCTCAAATACTTAAAGGCACTTGGACAGAACTTTTAACTAGCTGTTGCATGAGTAAATACTCTGCAGGCAGAAGCTGAAATTAATATCAATGTGAATTACATGTTGGGCAGCTTCTGCAGTTTGTGCAGAATCACAAAATATCCTGTTTCTTCTCTTGTCATCCCGAACCAACAGATGTTGCCCTGGTTGCAGGGGTAGAGCCCTGTGAGGAACAGAGGGCTATTTGGCAGAGCACAAACAAATTCTTGAAATACTTGAGAACTTCTTTGGAAAACAGCTTTGAATCTTTATCCCTTTGTTGCAGAAATAAATGTTAGGCTCCTTAGCAGGCAGAAACAAATCATGAGCCTAATGCTGGACTTTTTGCAGCCATGGCTGTAGTAGGTGGGGATTCTTTTCCCTCTCCAAAGGAAGGGCTTCTCTCTTTGTTTTTGGCTTTTGGCACACGTTAGCAAAACATTAGCAGTGCAGTAACATGTATTTTTTCATCTGGAAAGTGGGAAATAAAACATATTTGTTCCTATGTGTAAATACTCTTTCCCCACAAAAAACAATGTTTGCTTTGTAAATCCAGCCTGCTTCTCCCCTCAGAGTGTGAATTCCTGCGAGCTCCCTTTTGGAGAGCAGGCACGTGCACTTCCAGGTTATCACTGAAATAAAGGGGGCTCACAGCTCTCCCCTTCATATTTGTAGGAATAGGTGAGGCTTCTTAAAGGAAGGACCCTCGACTGGTGGTTAAAGTGACCTTCTTAGGAAATGCCATTCGTGCCAGAGCACATAACCTTCCTCCCCATCTCTTCCCCTGCATAGGAGGGGTTGTGGGATACAAAGCAGCCTGGGAAATGGAATGCACATTCTTCTGTACAAAGGAAGCTCAGAATCTCATGGTATATACATAGGTCTCTCTGTCTTCCCCCTTAAAAATGTTTTTCTTTACCCTGTAATCAGAGAAATTTTTCCTTATTAATTTTCCTTTGGGTGGAGAGAAAAGGGAAAGATCTATTGTTGGGATGGAAGTTGCTGCCGGGGGCGACAATTAGGCTATTGTTGGGCTGTAATTCTAGTCCGGGGGCTCTGAGGGGAGGTGGAAAGGAGGAAGAGGAATATGAACAAAACTAAGTATTAACTCTGTAATAAACTCCTGTTGTTTACCTGAGCCAGGATAGCCAGAGGTTTGGTCTTGTTTTTCCTGAAGGCTGATGAAACATGGTGTTATTACCACTGGTGATGCTGCTCTCCTGTGAACATCTGGGAGAGGGGAAGAAGGGAACTTTTTTTCTCTGCAGCTGAGGACATGCAGTTATTTTTCTAAAGCCCAAATCAAAACTGTTAGCTGAAGGCAGAAGCAGGCCTCAGGAAATGCTGTTTCTTCTGGCAGCAAGAGACAAAGATCCTTGTTCTTTAGACCAGCCTGTGTATAGTTCAGAACAATAATAATTTTTTAAAAATGTCTGATAAAGAACAAGTACTTATTATCATAATGTGTTAACAGAGCTATAATTAAGATTGTTCATGTCACTTTTTTTTTTAATATTCCATCTTCCTTTGGGAGTTCTTAATTGTTGAAAAAAAACGAGTGTGTATTTACATTTGGTAAAAAGAGATTTGGGGACCAAATGTTTTAGAGCAGCCCTGTTTGCTTTTCTGGGCTCTTACCATGAATGTGTGAGAGAGACACTTTGAGAAAGGAATGAAAAGATCCTGTGGATTAACTCACGTGTTGCTCAGGCTCCATCCAGAAGTGGAAGCAGCCACTTCACCACTGGCTTCTTAAAGACTTACTATCTTCCTGATGTTTCTGGATCTCCCCAAATATCCTGGGATTGCTTTGGCATCACTCCCCCCACTCCATCCGTCCCAAGGACATGCTGGAAAGGCTTTTACGCCACCAAACTGCTATATGTGCTTCTGTTTTAAAAGAGAGAGACTCCTTTCGAGGTTAGATAACCTCTTTTATTATTTTAATTACAGCTAGAAATGATCATCCTTCTTGGTTTTTTTTATTTTATTACACTGTATTGATCTCGAGTGCTGCCTGTTCTAAATGCTGGAGCTCTCCCGGACTTTGATCCCTTCATGGAGGAGTCACGTGTGCTCCAGTGAAGACTTGAATATTCAGTTTTCATTAAAACTGTGATTTCATCATCAGTGAGACATAGGATTTTAATGCCGTTTTCACACGTGGCCCTGCCAGCTGACAGTGCTGGGCAGGGAGGGACCTGGAGGTACCTGAGGTTTGTTCACCTCCAGCTTTGACTGTTGGCTGCCTGCCAGAAGCAGGGAAGATTGTCATTAATGCTCTTAATTTTTATGAGCGTTTGAGATTTAAAGTGTTTACTCCATGTTGTCGGTTGTAGAGCCTTTGTATTTAAAATAAATAATCTTGTTTTAAATTAGTGCTTCCTGGAGGAAGCTATCTGGCTATTGTAAAGTGCTCTGTCAACAGAGCTGCATCCTCATACCAGCAGAAGAGGAGGGATCTTGTGTCGATACACAGAGCTTGGGAGAACTGACACAGAAAAAATTCCCATGGCCAGGGCTTTCTGCTTCCTACTTTTTTTGCACGGATGGGTCTCTTTGTTTTTGATTAAACATTAATCAAAAATCAATTTATGACTCCATGTAAGTGGTATTAGATAAGTCTCCGTTTATCCACGGTAAATAAAAACATTGTTCAGACATGAACAAACAACAGTCCTGGTTTGGTTTGAGTTTCAAAGTAGATGGGGATAGAAAATTGTAATTAAAATTGCAGATTTCATAATTGAATGTGTTCTTTTTTAATGAGAACATTTAGTTTAACTGTAGCAGGATGAAAAAACATAATTGAGCTAAACATCTGAACGTTTTGCAAAAGAACATGAAAATAGGATTTGAGAGATCCTTCTGTAGAAAAAGGTAATCTTATGGGTAGAGAGGAGACTTGTGAGGAGGTGAGGTGTAACCTTGAGAATATTGGACAGTTTGGGCAGCCCACAAGACTTTGGGGTCTGAATACTCTGATTTGTTTCAAAAGTAGAATTGATTTCTGTACATTTACAGTATCTCTGGGTAGTAGAAGGAACATGGAGGAGCAGCCAGGTATTTGTAGGAATTAAATGTGGGTTTAAGCATTTTTCTTCCAATTACTCTGACAGTAACTGGTTTTTAATTTTGTTTTTTTGTTCGGGCTGAAGTACTGAAGACAAGTCTTTGTTTCCATGCATGTGTGAATAGTTCTGGGTCTTTGTCATGCTGCTTTGTGCCTGTTCTAGTTTTCTTCCATTCTTTTTGAGCTGCAGTCTGTATTTGAGATGTGAGCAACCTGCACTTTTATAGTGTTAGAATTAATTTTTTCTATTTTTTTTTTTAGCATTTCAACAGAATATCTGCAATTCAAAGTCCTCCCTCGGGTGGGTTTTGGTGAGGTCACCCCTCTGGGTCCCAAAGGGAAGGATGCAACTGTGGGAAGGATGAGGAGAGGTGTTCTGAGGGGCCTCGGCACTGCAGCTTCCTGTTACGTGATAGAAAATGCTGGATGGAGCATTTGTTGTGCATGAATGATGTAGTAGTTGGAAAAACTTTCTGGCCAGCTTTGACTTGTTCTGTTTGTTAGTTTTGTTTGCACCCAGAGTGCAGGGAAGAGGATTGAATTAAGCTTCAGCATCCTCTCAGTTATTGGGCCAAATGCCACTACTTTCGCTGCCAATACAGCCTACAGAAGATGTGTAGGCATGGAGAGTGTGGGAGTTTCAGAATACACAGCATCTTTTAATTGACACGGGATTTGTAAAGTGCAGCTTGTATAACTGGTGATACCTAATCTCCCTTGTCCCTTCCAAGAGGCACGTTGATGATCCATATGCCTGATGGAGGTGTTGCTTTGTCTACGGGAGATAAGAACTGCATACTTGATCAGAGATGTCTTGCCTCTGATTTGCCTGCAGGCATGCAAATTTAAGGCATAAATTCTGAATATTCTCTTGCCTAAATGAAGGTTTTATCTTTTAAATTTTTTAAAGAAGTTTTCCTCTTGCAAAGGGAGACTTTCTCCCCCATTAAAAAGGGGAAAAGGAGGTGTAGGGATGAGGGAGGGACCTGCAGTGTTCAGTGTGAGGTGCATAATGAGAGGTTACACCACAAAGTCAGGTGCTGGGTGTTGCTGGCAACCAGGTGGATTCGGGAAACACTGCTTTGCACGTATTTTGTTACTTGCCACAGTGTCACTCCTCCCGAGTGACTGGGCATGTCTAACCTTGCCTGACCCCAGGAATTGTCATCCTGCTTTCCCAAGGTTCCTTGTGGAGGAAGCTGTTAGGATGACGGCTACAGCAGCTTTGGCCTTTGGGAATGGAAGGTGATGGCTCACACAGAGCGTGCTGTGGGGACTCAGGAGAGTGTCTCCTGGAAACAGGAGATACCTGAATCGTGGACTCATTTAGGTTGGAAAAGAGCTTTAAGGTTGTTGAATTCAACCATAAACTGAACACTGCCAAGTCGAGCAAAAGTCAGGCTTAAGCAGCTGAAAGTGAGTTCTCAGAGAATGCGTGTCCAGCAGAGCAGAGGAAACTGGGAGAGGGAAGAAAGGAGAATGATGCATAAGTATTTTATTAGTAGGTATAGAAACAAGGTGTGCTGACATCTGTTTTTCTTTCCCAGTGCAGCTGTTGCTGTGTAGTGTCTGTGGAATAGCTTCAGCCTTCCTGGTGGCACTGTCCTCCTTAAAAATCAAATCAAGCACGCACAAAACCCCCTCAACACAGAGCAAGTGCAAACTCTACTAAACCTACTGACAGTAAGGTAGCTGTTGTTAAGTTATTAAGACTACTTTTCACTAGAGCCTCTGCATTCCTGGCTGGGATTCCCTGCTCTGGGGGCTTTGAGGCATCCACTGTGGTCACTGTGGCAGCCTGGGGCCTTGGGCTTTGTCAGGCAAGATCCTGAAGTTACTTCCTAATTTTAAGCACAGGTAAAGCCATGAGATTTAATGTAGGTTCTTCATAGTCTTCAAGTCAGTCAGGGGTTTTCTTGTCATCACTACATCAGGAATTTAATGGCACGACATGAAAGTGGGTACTGGGTGGATTGCAGTTCCTGCTTACTTTGCAGATGCTTTTACAGCAGGTCTTTTGTCCCTCCTCCTAAGCCCTTCTGTTTTGAATCTCAGCACCCTGACAATCCCCATGTCTCTTTATTTTCTACTGTGTATTTGGACAAAAGAATCAGTAGTGAGGAGCTGGGCACACATGTGAGAGCATTTTCTCCCTCCCTGCACCACCCTCTTCCTTTTTTTTTTAATACACAGATTTTGAGTGTTGTGAAAGGGTTCAGTCTGGTTATTCTCTGTTTTGGGAAGATGGAAGAAGATGGGAAGAAAATGTCAATGATGTTTCATTTGAATTTGCGTTTAATTTAGTGTTTCTTGATGTGTGATATGCAGCCAGTGGTGGTTGGGATGTCTCCATACAGCTGTGCAAAAATTAAGGAATGCTGTGTTCTAGAGGAGTGAATTGAGGCCAAATTTGTGCTCCCTTGCTATGCTCTGTGTTGCTGTTGTTTCTTGAACAGTTTTTGATTAGTGTAGCCATGCAGTGATAGCAAGAAGGACAACTTTTCGTTGTGGTCTGATTGTTAGATTTATTTCAGTTTTTATTTACTGCTGCTGCACTTTCCCCTTTTTTTGCTTTCAACATTTCCTACAATGCAGGTTGCTTTTAGAACACGATGCTGAGACCATCATGTCTAAAATACTCCAAATGTTTTCTGAGCAGGCTGGTTCCAGCCCCAACACACACAACTCTGTGCCTCCCAAAAATAGTCACCTGAAGGGAAAGACAGAGGCTGAAATGGAGCTGCTGAGCCTCGGCCTGCCCTGGGCTGTGCTCGCATTCCTCCGGCAGGGCCTGGGCCTCTTCTGAAAGCAGCCTTTCAGCTCGTGGAGCTGCATTGTGTAAACATCTTCAGCAATAATTTATTCTCTTGAAAGAGGCAAAACTAATCCCCCCATCCTGGTTAGAGCTGCCTTAGATGTTACTCTGAGCTGCACATTTTCTGTCTTGCAACAAGCGTGACATCACTTGAATATAGCAACAGAATGTGGTCAAATAGCATTTTAAACAAATTTTAAAATCCTCCCCTGTGGGGCGGATTTATTGGGAATGTTGTTCCTTCATCTGTATGTTATCAAGCTAAATACCAAGCCTTGGTTTTGCTAGAATGTTTCTATATGTGTAGGAAAACCCACGGCTGATTTGACTGCATTGATATTTCCCTCCCCGGTTTGTTTTCTGTCTTGGAAGAAAAAGAAGTAAATGTTTGTAAAACGGGGAGAAAGATCTTTATCAAATCTGCCTGGATAGAAAATAAGTCATATTATTTTCTGAGTTTCAGAGCATTCATGAACGTATTTTGTCATAAACAAACTCATAAAATCCTCTGGAGAAACAGATGACTTTGATTTCATTTTTTTTTTCCTCTTATAGGAGCAGCATTCTTAACTTTCGCCTTACATTTTTTTAGCAGAGCCTGAGAAGCTCCATGTTGTTTTTGTCCTGTAATAGCAGTCGCCCCAGCAAGGACATGGCATCTTTGGGGTTTACCTCTGTCTCCAGCCCCTGGGAGGTTGTTTACTACTTTCAGCCTGGAATAACAGGCCCGTCCCAGGGATCCTCCCTGGGGAGCAGGATTATTGGCATCTGCCAAAATACCACTTCTGTTCTGGGCCGGGCGGCGGCGGGATGATGCCCTGGGGATGTTGGGATGGGGGTGCGGTGACCGCGGGGCAGCGGGATGCTGCTTTCCCGTGGGGATGCTGCGGTGGGATGCAGGATGATGCTGAGCTGCGGGGCAGGCACAGCCCCCGGCACTGTGAGCTCAGCCCATGGCTCCTCTCAGGGCGGGAGGGAAACAGTGAGACCCTTTTCACGAGCGAGGTGTGTTGGAGCCTATATTTGGATGCTGCGCCTCTTCTAAATTTGGTTTTCTCCTCATTGATACAGGAGTTGTTTTAATCGCCCTGTAGGGAAAAACATGGGGTTGCTTTAGGGTGGGTTATTCTGGGGGTTTTTTCCACCCTTTATGAAAGGTCGAGGTCTGTTTCGGAGGGCTGGAGGCGAGGCAAGGTGGAGGAAGGGGTGGAGGGCAGAGGGGAGGGTCTGCTGCTCTGAGCTCCTTTGTGTGGGAGCACCGCGCTCGCCGCTCACCTCCCGCCGGGTGGGGAGGGGGCACCGCACTGGGGCAGCTCCTCTGCCTGCTAATGAAGGCACTGGGGCGGACACGGCTGCGGAGAGGAGCTGAGTGGCTCTGCCGTGGGAGGGGGATTCGGATGATGATGTTTCCATCTCCCTTTTCCCTGTCCCTTCGGGCTTTCTGCAGGGAGATGCTCGTCCTCCCCGTCTCGGGGGAGTGCGGAGAAGGAAGCGTGGCAGCGTCGTGTTAAAATAAGCGGATTTCTACCTTTTACCGTGACCTGAACTAGGTCTCCCCCGTTGCAGCAGCACGAAGAGCTCGCAGTGGGTGTGATGGAGAAGTAGTGGATGGGAATTACTCGTGTCGGGGCTGCTGGCAACCGTGGAGTGGAGCTGTGCGTGGGAACGGACGGCGAAGGCAGCCGAGCTGCGGTGCTGTCGCTCCGTGCTGGGACATGGCCTTGTGCTGGCCCGGTCACACGCCTGGAGACCTTTGCTGGGCTGCCGGAGGAGTTCGTGGCCCAGCTCCGTGTGTGGCAGGGTTACGGGCATGTGGACGCAGTGGGTCCCGTTTGGGCGTGGATGTGTCGGTCAGGCAGGCTGGAGGGCCTGGTGGTTTGTTCTGCCGGCCGTGTCCCCCTGGCCTGGGCTGCTGCTCACGTCCAGCTTTGGTGCAGTGACCGGCAGAGCCGCCCCACTCCGCAGTGTGCTTGATGATCCTCACGGATTTCAGGCGTGGCAGCATCCCCGAGTGTGGCTGCATCCTGCCCTTACTTAGGGACGTCGTTTAGTGGTGACCTTGACATCACTGTGCTAGTGCTTGGACTCGATCTTAGATATCTTTTCCAACATAAACAACCCTGTTCTTTAGGTACCTCTGTGCAGGTCCCAATGGAAGTAAGGTTTCAGAGATGTTAATAAATATGAACAATATGAAAGAGTTTTAGGCCCCCACAAAATGTGTAAAAGTCCATCAGGTTATTGCAATAAAAGCGTAAAGGACTTTGGGTGCTAAGCTTAAAAGTCCAGACAACCCGAGGAAATATAACAAAATTGAGTTAGTTGCAGGAATTAATTCATTTTTTTCTAACTCCTGCTATTAATCATTTAAATGACCCGGGATGGAAATTACAATTATAACAGTTACTTTTTGCTGTATTTCAGGGTACTCTGCACTCCAATAATTTGACCTAGTTTATTGGTGGTTTAATTCCACTCTCTCATTTTGAGCACTTTATTCTTGTTACCAGCTTCGTCAGGTCTTCTAAATATTTTACTGTCTGTTCTGTTCCAGGGTCAAATGGGACAAGCATCAACTTCTGGCTAGAGAAAAACTATGTTGAAAACCAGTACTAGTGAAATCCCTTAATGGAACAGATGCATCTGACCTGAAAAATTACATGTGTGCTCCAAAATTTACTTCCCTTCTCCTTCTGCAAGAGTATCTATTAAAAGATTTTTCTACTGTAAAAATCCCTTGCCCATATCCTTAGACCATTCAAGTTTCCAAACGCCACAGCTTTCTATACATATTTGCTCAAGTGAGGGCTTTTTTTCCCTGCTTTACTCTTCTAGTAGTCTTCCGTAGTGAAGATTAACTTCACAACTAGGATTTGCCTTTCAAAAAACAATGTTTGCCTTTTGTGAAACTTGTATCGAGTTCCTGCTGGAATTATTTGTTCTCTCTGAATTTCATCGTGTTGCAGAAACGATGCTCGTGCTCCAGGGGAAGCGGCAGATTCCGCAGGCAGTGTGTGTATGGAGAAATCTTGCTTTGTTGTGATAGCTCTCATTTCTAGGACAGATGTACTTTAACTAATTTTTTAAATTAAATTCAAATCATGGGTAGTGTGAGGTGGCAGTTTACCAGTGGCTTTTGAAACATGTTTTCCTGTGGGGAGTGAAACGTGTGGCTTGGAGCAGCAGGCAGATTTCCTTCAGGTGTTTATCGAGGAGCAAACTTGACAGGTCCTTAGATAGAAGCTGAAGAATTATGTTAGTGTTTATCTCTCTGACTTGTGCTCTCATATATTTTGTAACAGACCTCTTCAAATGTGTGGGGTATTGTGCATCTGATAAAAATCCTTCTAAGGAATTGGGCCCAACTTGTAACAAGTTAAGTGTAGTAATTAATATTTCTACTGAGTGAATTTTACAGGCACTATTAAATCACTGAGGTTAATCCCCTGACTTCCTTTCCCAAGCTCTCTTCTGATTAAAAATTTCAGGTATGTCATTTCTTCTTTCACAAGAAAAATGGTTTTCCTGTGCTGTATGGTGCCTGTATGTCAAATGTCACATTTCTGTAGTGATTGTGAAGAGGCACAGTGTTTGTCTTTGGTCATATTTCTGGCTTTCAAAATCAACAGTAAAAGTTTTGCAGAAAAAAAAATTTGTTCAAGTTTTATCTCTTGTTCTTGGCCAAAAGTAGACAGAGCATTTCCACCCCAGGTGACCATCCTAATTTCCATGGTTTCTAACCCAAACACTTTTTTACTTTTGAGAAGTCAGGAATGGAGTACTGCTTTAAAAAAAGGTAAAGAAAATCTTAAAAATGTTTTCTGCTTTGTTACTGAACTGTGTGGGCTGATGGGCTTCCTGTTCCCTTCAGAGCTCAGCCGACTTGGGGTTTAGTGAGCTTGGGAACGAGTCCCTTTACCTGTGCAGGCTCCATGCTGTGATCTGCATCTTCAGGTTTGTCGTTTCCTCACTGTGCCAGAAAAGGGAAAAGTCACATCACTCTGCAGGCTGTTTGTTCCTAGCTGGTGACACAACCCAAGGGAAGCAAATGCAAACTTTGAGAGTACTGGAGTAGCTGCTGCCTGTGTGTCTTTGGATTTTCTGGCCCAGAGCAGGAGGCCGTGGTGCCTGGTGCTCCTGAATCACTCACAGGGACCTGGGCTGCTCAGGTAATTTCAGAAACAAAGCCAAATGCCTGAAGTCCATCACCACAAGATGAGCTCTGAAAGGCATTATGATAAAATGTTACTCAGTGCATTCAAAATAAGAGTGAATCTAAAGCCCATGGGATTTGCTACCTGGATCTCCAGATTGATGGGATGTCTGTTCAGTGAAAGAAACAGCTGCCAAGGGGTGATGGATGGGGGATGGCCTTTGCAGCAAATCACAACAGGCTGGAAAATGAGGGGTGGATGTGAATGACTGATAAGTAACACTTATTGTAAGGAGCTTAAAAATAAAGGAATAATCTGAGAGCAGCTACAGCGTGCAGGAATTTGGGATGTCTCACTTGTGGCTGTGCTGAAATCTCTATTGCAGCTCTGCTTTTTATATCCTTTGTCCTTTGAAATACCTCGCTGTTAGGGTTGGGCTCTTATTTTTTTATTTCTTCCGCTCGGCAGCTGCAGTGCTCAGACTGAGAGGCTGAGATGCTCACAATGCACTGCCTGCTGCCAAGAAAGGAGGTATTTGCATTCATTTTCATTTTCTTCTTCTGAATACAGAAAACAAATAACACCCCCCCCACCCCCCCCCAGTCCTACTGAGTGCTGCCTCCCCTAAACTGCAAATACATGTGCAGATACACGATTTGGAGGATTTAGAGGGGGTGTGGTACCATCCACTGGCTCACCCAGCAGGTAATAGGAGTGTCTGTATTCAGTGAACAAAGAAGTCTTACAGTAATCCAGAATAGCCGTATTAAAAAAAAAAAGTGTGTAAAATATCAGTAATAGGTTTCATAGCAGTTATTTAACAGATTCTAAACCTGATACTTTATTCACTTTACTTTTTCTGAATTATTTTCTTTTTTTCTCAAAATTGCAAGTTGTTCATAGTGATCCTGTCAGGAGTAGTCTGTGCTCAAAAGAAGCAAATTGCTCCTCTTTTTCACTTTTAAGTAATTCTGGCAACGATGCAATAAGGAGAAATGAGGCGTTTGTTTGAAGTTTTGAGCAGTGCAGCTTTTGAGGTGCTGAGCTGGTTGTTGGGGTGACTCCCATATGGATTGGGGGCGTTCAGGATATGTGTGGGAGGCTGTGCCGTGCCTTTCGCTCCCTCTCCCTGGCAGTCTTATGAGTGGGAAACAAATGGGATCGTAACCTTTCTGAGTGTGGAGTTTGGGATGTGCTGGCTGGATTATGAAGGCAGCAATTTAACTAAAGGGACATAATTTAGGGGCGGAGGCTCAGAGAAACCCAGAGATTGAGACTCCAGATTTTTATATTGTGACGTATTGACTAAAACAGATATAAAAAATAACCCTATTGCCACGACATTTGTTTTTGTGTGTCTGCTCAGGTTTTAACAAGCCTCTCGTTATGATTCAGAGCACAACATAGAAATCCACTGTGCCATCTTTTTTTAATGCATTAAATGATCTATAATGTGTTTCTTTTGTGGTGAAACCCCACTGCCTCAGCATGAAGGGTGTACATGTGTATTTGTTTAATTCAATATGTTTTCCTCTCTCAGTACTGGAAATAGGACATTTTGGTTCTCCAGTCACCACTACAGCAAACCACTGTGTTTTGTGCAGTTTGTGTTTGGTTTTTCTTTTCCACCTGAAACATTGGTGTGGAAACTAAGAGGGCTAAAGGGAAAAACCCAGTCTGCTGCTGGTACTTGTTTAGAAATATCAAATAACCTCCAGTGTGGGGTTTTTATCTCGCTGTCTTTGTGGTGAGAGTGGTAAAGGCACGAGAAAGCCTGTGACAGTGTAGCCTGTAGCAGCTTTGCAGATTGATTCAGATGTTCTATTCAGAGCAGAGATTTGATACACAGTAATGAAATCAAACGGCTTAAAATCATGTTCTGTTGATTTTTATGAAGAGAAATCTATACCTGCAGAATCAGACTGAGGTTGTGATAGGCTCTGCCTTTAAATTTTTCTTTGTTTTGTGCATGTGAGCTTCTAAAAGAGATTTTTTTTCCTTCCCTTTGAATGGCTGCTGCTCTTGCTTCCCTTTAATTTTAAGCCTGGAGTCAAGAGCTGCGTGCCGAATGCTGCGGCGTAGGAACGCTCCATGCACGGGGTGCATGTGCTGAGTTGGGAAGGGATTTTTTTATGGAGCTGTGGCTGGGGTTGCTGTGGCGTGGGGGCGGTGGCTGTCCCTGCCCGTGGAGCGAGTCCCGTGGGGCAGCGCCTCGTGATGCTGCTCCAGACTCATAAACAAACCATCACGTGGGTGTGCAGTCCTGCGGAGCGGCGTGCGGGCGCGGATAGACAGCCCCAGCATTATCCTTACTGGATTTCCCCGCCGTGCTGGGGCTGATTTGAATGTTTTGGAATGAGTGGTGAATGAAACAACACAAGGCGCTTTTTTTTCTCTTCCCTTCTTTTCCTGTTTTTTTTTGTTTTGTTTTTTTTTTTTTTTTTTTTCTTTTCCTTTTCGGTTGTGGGATTTAGGATGCACAAAGAGTCGTTGAACCTGTAAGAAGCCTCTCTAATGCAGGTGTTTGCAGTGCAGCCTGATCTTCTTTGTTGACAAAAATACCTTAACATGAGCAAGCACCACACACTTAATGTCATGTGAGAGGGTGCAGAGGTGCAGATAAAATAATAATTATACTTGAGGATTTAAAGAATTTTATTCTATGCATCTTTTTTTTCCTCTTTAACCAATAGCGTTTTTATTAAAAATGGATTTCTCTGGCATGTAGTTCCTTAGACCCACTGTGTACCCAGTGGAAGCCACAGCGCTCTGGAATGTGACATGATTCTTTGGACTGGTCTGTTGAGCCTTGTTTGGGAATGATTAGACTTCAAAAGCATTCAGCTCTAATGTGATTGTACCTCAATTATTGAGTCTTTTGATTGACAGCATGCACATTATAAATGAGTAGGATGCTGTCCATGAAACCATATACGCTGCAGGACTTCACAAAGAAAATAACTTGGAGCATGAGATTAGACTTAGAGCTGCTGAATGCTTCTTAGTTGTGATCTTCATCCTTAGAACGGGGGCTCAGCTGTGATTTGTTGGATGCATGTCAACAATGTTGTTTTATCAAGGTAACCCTGATTTAAATCAACAAAAACTAGGTTCACAGTGCATCAACTTTGTAGTTTCTGGTTGTTGATAGGTTCCCAATAGGCTGTATGGATGTTTGGGAAGTACCAGGTTCATGAGGATACTTTTTAATGCTTTGTAGGTAATAGCTCCTGAGGTTGCATTTTTAGTAGTCTGGATAGGAGTGAGGCTTGAGGAGTGATTTAAGAGCTCAAGGAACAGCCTGCAGAGTGTGCAAGCTCCTGAAGGATAATTTAGGCCAACGGGGGGGGCAGGGAAAAAGCTAAAGTGGAGCAGGAGATGGCAGAGTGAACAGGATGCCATGTTCGTTTATCCAGGGACGAGACAGATGTGAGCAAAGCTGTGCACTGCCATGCAGGTGAGGTGAAATCTGAGGGAATGAGAAGCTGGCCAAGGGGCTTGTGGCCTTGTAGAGTTTCTTTTAAGTGTAGCTTGGCAGATTTCAAACTGCATTTAAAAAGATTTTGGTTTCCACAGACATCGCTATTAAGTTATTTGTTCTGAGCCTATTTGGTTTTTGTTACCCATGGCACCAACAGCCACAAAATGCTTTTAAAATTGTCTTTTCTCAGAGACAGTGCTCAGGAACACATTGACCTGGTAGTGTCATTCTCTAAATGATAATTTTTAAGCCAGACACATTTGTTAAACTTAAAAAAGGCAGTTTGGAGCAATCTCCCAGGTTCAGATGCAGATGGTTTGGACCATGTCCCAAGCTGTGCAGTTGTGGGCAGCTCATGGAGACTCCTGGTTCCATCTTCATGCCATGAGTGAAATTTTGTCATATCCCCACTGGTGTGTTGTTAAATCCAACTGTGACTTCAGCTTTCTGGGGCTGTTGGTGGCTGAGAAAATCCAGTTGTGATTGACGCTGGTTGTGTAGTAGAGGTTCCATCAGACAATGGACAATCAAGTGGGGACCAGAGATAAAAAGATGGAAGTTTTGTGTGGCTGGAAGTGGCTGAACTCTGTCCATGTGTGTCTGTCCCTCAATGGGAGAAGTCACCATCTCTCTTCAGTGAGCAAGAAAAGAATTAGATTAACTTTTCTCAAGTGACAAATTTGGCAGTGTTACCTCTTAAAAATAATTATTGGCATGAAGTTAATTCAAAGACAGTTAATGATGTAAGCATGTAAACTTTCCCAGGTGGCACCATCTGCATATGTGATTAAAAAACTGAGAATGACAAAACAAAGAAAACAATGTATTTTAAAAAGTGAAATTAATTTGTAAGCCATTTGGCTTATTAATTAGAAAACCTTCAAAAACCAAAACATCTTTGAGTTAAAATATCTAAGATAGAAACCTCTGGAGAAGATACTTGGTGCACATTTTTTAAAAAGAATCCCGAGATTTTGCTTTACATCCTTTACTCTACTGTAGTTTATAATGAGCCTTTCAGCTAAATTTTACTGTTAACTGACATGGTGCTGACTTGTCTGGATGAAATAAGCCCTCTGAGGTGCAGCTGAGGATGTTCAGCCTGGATAAAAGGAGGCTCAGGGGTGGCCTTATCACTCTCTACAACTCCTTGCCACGAGGGAGTCTTGTCTCAGGCAGCCAGCAACAGGACAAGGGAAACGGCCTCAAGCCGTGCCAGGAGAGGTTCAGGCTGGACATCAGGAAGAATTTCTTCTCTGAGAGTGGTCAGGCATTGGAAGGGGCTGCCCAAGGAGGTGATGGAGACCCCATCCCTGAAGGTGTTCCAGAAATGACTGGACATGGCACTCAGTGCTGTGGTTTAGTTGACAAGGTAGTGAGGGTTGGATTTAATCATCTTGGAGGTCTTTTTCAACCTTTATTTTTTATGATACTGTAATCTGTTGTGTGTCACTTTAAAACCTTTGGCTCAATACTCTTTGGTCAGACAAGCCTCACTTCTTTCGAAACTTGCTGAAGATAGTGACATTAGTTGTCATCCTTTGAAGCCTGCAGAATCTTCACCAGAGTGTCTTTGTGTTTGTCCCAAAAGACCCAAGTCTGACATTGCAAAGGTATTTTACATTTTAGACTAGGCTAGGGTCCGCTGTTAGAGTGAAATATCAGGTTTTTTGTAGCTACTGACATATTCACTGGTAGAATTTTTTACAAGTACTCCCAAAGCAAGCTGATTTCTAAAATAATTGTTAAAAGATCATCTGGCTTCTGCTTGGTCCTTTCTTTATTATGTGCTAACAGCCTGACAAGAAAATACTTGAGCCCCAGGTCCTCTGAATAATGTTCTGTAATCATATGCTGAAGTCTAATTCAGGGCTGGTTACATTTTAAAAGAAAATTATTATGGTCATGTAGTGTCAGAGGCTTTTGCATATCAAGGCAAACAGCTTCTTCTGTTACTAAATCTTCTGCCTTTTGCTGTAATATGGAGTAACTCATCTTTTTTTTATTGCATTTATCCCCCCAAACCCTGCATCAAAACCAGCCACTTGATTAGATTTCATACTTTGTAAAGCATTTTGAGAACTGCTGATTAAAAAGCACTGTATGAATGTGAAGTATATATTTTTCTGTTACTAAGCATTCATCAAGTTTAATTTGTGGGAACCAAGGCCAAGAAGCTGATGTTGGTAGGAACAAGCTCTTTAAAGCCTGGGAAAGGGAGGTGGAAGCTTTGTCAGTTGAACTGTTGGTTGAAAAGCACTGCCCAGGAAAGGTATAAATGGATTAAAAGTTTCCCATGTGGGGAAGGAGTTGATGTGGGGAGGAGGGAGTAATTAGTCAGTTTGGAGATCCTTCTGTAGCAGTTAATCCTCCAGTGGCAGCGTGGCCACCAGCGGATGCTGCATCCTTAGGGATGATCTCGGAGAAGCTGCTTTACTTTCTGCCATCACTTTAACGAGCTGCGGTGCCTGGATAAAGTGCATCAAATGAATCTCTGAAGTATTTAAGCTGAAATATGTATTAAGGGTAGTAGCTGGCCCAACCCCTTAATTTTTCCCCACGTCATTCCTAATTCATAAAAACAAACCATAGAACAGCCTTGAACTTTGTGCAAAAATCTGTTGCTCTGTAATTTGCAATTTAAATGATACTTCTCTGTATTTGACTGCAGGCAAGATCAGCTATTCTATTCCCATCCAATTTAATGCTTTTAGTTTTGGGTGTGTGCGTGGGACATCCTGGCATACTAATTATTTTTTCCCCTCCCTGCTTCTTGTTTCAGAGCCATCAACAAGCAGGATCTGCTGTTTTTGTTAGTTCCCTTTCATTGTTTTTCAGTGAAGGTTCTGTCTGCAAATTTGGATTTGTCTGGGTTTTGTTTGTTTTTTAACCAGTGTGATTTTTAAACAGTGTGTTCTGGGTAGTGTTTGCATAATTTACAGAAAACTTAATTTAATGGGTATGGAAGTTGAGGTTCATAAAACTGCAGAGAAGGCAGGGCCTGCCCTGCTTGAAATAGAGACAGATCTGTTTGTTGTTTCATGTTGCAGTCGTAAACACTGGAAGAGAAATACCCTTTCTAATGATGGAATAGGAATTTGTTTCTCAAACTAAGTGATGGCAATACAGCCCCGTCTCCTTCCAGCTGACCAGAACCAGCCACTGGTCCCCTTTTATAGTGAGGACCAGTTGGACCAGAGGTGGTACATAGCTGCCACAACATTTGTCAGCATCAGCACCAAATATTTGTGGGGGTGATATGATACTGATAACTGCAGCATGGCCAGAAATACTTTATTCTTGGCTTGCTTTGTGTACTGTAAATATACACCTGGAGAACTTAGGGAATGGCATGGCTGGTGTGTTCAGAATAGATCAGGACAAGGAGGAGGATGTACCTCTGAATAGTAAAAACATGGTATAGTATCATGAGGAGGTGGAAAATGGGAAGTGTGGCGATGCTTTCACCCCTTTGACCTCTATAACCAAAGATATCTGAAGTTATTGGCTCAAAGAGACCCGTAACAGGAAGAAAAGGTAATTGCAGTCTTGTTACTACAGTATTATTGAGAAATAAAGCTTAGAATTCAATAAATTTTCCATTTGTAGGTGTTTGTAGGTGTCCTATAAAGCCAATAATTTCTGGGGTTAACGAGGTTGTGGAAAGTTTCATGGTCTGTCTGAAGTCTGCACATGCTGCATGAAGAAGCTATAAATACTGACATAACTGAATTGTAGAGCTTGTTAGTTTTGGGAACCTGGGTTTTCTCCTGTAACTGATACTAGCCCTCTGCGGAATTAATGAAATACTTGGTGGAATTTTAACATTAAAAAAGAATTTCTAAAAGCTGTAGTAAAGGGTCTGTCAAATTATCACACTTTGTGGAAAAACATCATTGCTGTACTGCAGCATAAACTTTTTAAATTATGTAAATAATATGAAACTTTAAAAAAATATTTTCTTAAATGGTAATACTAAGTTTTACTCTATCTAGTTCTTCAAAGACCTTTTCATTATTTTACTCCATGGTCTACATGGATGAAAACATAATCCATATTTAAATCCTTTCCTCAAAGTGTAGTGAACTTTAGCTCCTTTGATAAATTTAGATAATTTTTCTTCTTGCTAAGCTGGAGGAGTGTTTAATAGCTCTTAAAAATTTGCCTTGTGTGGCAAGTGATGGAAAACAATTCCACCAGTAGCATTGCTGTAGAGATGGGGAGAGGTACAGATCATGTTTTCTCTTTGAACATCTGACTCACCAGAGCTGCCTGTTAATCCTGACAGCTTTATTGCAAAGCAAAGAAAGCGGCTGAATAAATTCAGGGGAAAAAAAAATTGTGGCACCACTGCCTACCCACAGCAGAGACAGTGACCCTGGGATTAAAGAGAAGGAGAGGCAGGTGCTCTTGGTTTGCCTTATAGGAGGATTTAGGTGCTGTCACTCTCAGCTAAAATATTCTAAGGAAACATTTATTTTGGTAGGGGAAAACATTCTCAGTTCAGTTACACAAAGTTGGCAATGCTCACCACTTGCTTTCCTAGTCCAGTTTTTTGGTTAGTAGATACGGAGGCTTAAACTTTCCAAACGTAGTCAAGATGTTGCCTTGCTTTTGTAGCTGAAGCATTTAGACCCCTGGATAAATTCTTCTGAATTTACTTTTCTGCAAAGCCTCTTAGGAAGAGTTGTGGATTTCTTGCTTTTTGTGGTTTTTTTATAGCTCTAGTACTCTGACAAATCTGAGAATCCTAGAATGTCAGGGGTTGGAAGGGACTTTAAGGCTTACCTAGTCCAAAACCTCTGCCATGGGCATGGACACCTTGCACTGGACCAGGTTACTCAAGGCTTTATCTATCCTGGCCTTGTAATGAATCCACCTCCATGAGCGCTAGACCCTGATCCCTGCCACCAACAACATATTTTGAATTTGAAAAATGTCTCTTTATCCAAATACTTACTTATATTGAGCTTATATAGGAACCATGAATTAGAAAAGGCTTTGTGCCCCACAGGTGCCTGGCATGAGTTAAAAATGCATCAATTATAAGGCACCTCTGTCACGACAAAACCTCAGATTTCTTGCTGGGATTTTTGAACTAGCGAGGTGATTTTGTTCAAAAGATGGGATATGATTGCATGAGTCTTGGGCTCATGTGGATAAGGAATGTCACCCAACCTTCATTTGTATGTAATCCAATTTTTTCCCTTATTTTGCTTCATTTAGATACCTTATAGAGTCTCTTTCCCTGCCAGCCACTGGAGTTCTGTAGTGGGCCAGCATCAGTGAACACACCATGGTCTCGAGAGGGTTTTGGATAAAATTTGAGGGTTTTGCCTCCTTTGGATTTTGAGAAGCCAGTGAGTCTGTCAGGCTGGGATTTGCCTGGTGCCTGTGGTGTGTCCGTGCTGTAGGTGACTGAGGAGCTGCTCAGTGAAGCCTCAGAGCGCTGAGATCACTGGGGCGAGTGTGTAGGAATCCCAGAGGGTTTCTGCTGCAGACAGAGCATCGATCCCCAGCCCGGTGCCAGCTCGGCGTGTCATTGCCCAGACGTGGCCTCTAATACCAGCTTGAAGAAGAGCTGCCAAAACCACAGTGCTCAAGGCCTCTCCCTCTGAGTTTGGTCAATGCTCAAATGAAACAGCCCCCAGCTTGTTCCTCCGGGACACAGGCCTGCCTTGTTAGGAAGTCGGTGAAGTTTGGGAACCCACAATACCTCACATAGCTCTGTGTACAGTAACGGAGGGTGGAAATAGGGCCATAGGCATGAGCAACCAGACGAGTTATAAATATAGAATACTCTCTCAATTCCAGTTTCGTTAGTCATGGGAGGACAGTGAGAGTTTTATAAACTTATAAGGAATATACAAACAGTTCTGAATTTAAAATAACTCTGTATAATTTTTTTAGTGTGTGAAAAGAATATTCTTTTTTGAGACCATCCATGTAAGTATTTGCTATACACAGAGTGTAAGGATCTGCGTATTCATATGTTCATGTGAATGTGACTTGAGATGACAAAAAAAGGTACCAGAAAAGAAAAGCGTAGCTCAAACGTGCCAAACTCGAGCAAAAACAGAGTGGGAAGCAGCGTGCTTCCCACTTTGTGCCAATATCAAAAACACGAATCCCCTCTTTTTCTTTAATAAGTGCTGTCTGATGCCGTCTTCAGCTTCAGAGCAGCCAGGCAGTGTCTCTGAGCTGGCTTTGCTGCAGCTTGGAGCCCCTGTCAGATCCAGGGATACAGCTCACCTTGGCTGTCCTTCCTAAAAATAAATAAATAAACCTCTGGTACTCCCTAATCTGATCACAAATCCTTACTACAGGGAAGGATTTAGAAAGTCCGAAGCAATGTCATTATTATTTTTTCCCCAGTCATGCTAGCAGGAATTCCTCAAAAGCATGTGAAGTGTATCAGCAGAGACAACTCAGGCATCCAAGTCTTAGCTGTGTGTGAGTACATGGCCGGCAGCGCTGTGTGTGCCGTTTGTCCCGTGAGTATATTCTGTGTGTTTGCAGTTTCTGGGGGATGTCACCGTCAAACAGTTTATTTATCAAACTGTTGAAGAACCAAAATAGTTCAGTCTCACAACGGAGGAGGCTTTTAAAGATACTGAGCTAAGTACAGGCGGGATGCCACTGTCATCCTTCAGCTGGGTTAGCAGGAAGCACTGAGCACTCCCAGCTGCTGCTGTTCCATCCGTGCTCCTCACTGACCCAAGGCACTTTTTCTCAGTGGCTTCCGACTCAGGTGTTTGAGTCCTTTGCTTGGGCTCTCTGGGGGTTCAGAGCTGCTGAATTTGCAGCAGTTCACTTGGGGCCTCCAATGGGTTTGTGGTCATGTCCAGTGCCACAGTGGACTGGGAGCATCCTTGCACTTCCCAAAGCAGGTTCTGCAGCCCAGCTCCAGCTTCTCTGTCCACACACAGAGCTTGTCAGGTACCCACAGGCAAACAGGCAACTGCTGCAGCAGTTGTGGTGTTTGGAGACCATGGAGGATGGAGCAAAAAGTTTAGGTCCAGATAGTTCAGGATGATTTACATTGCTTTATGAAAGCAATTTGCATCAAGTCTAAAAAGATAATTCAACATTTTCCCATTTCCCTCAGAAATGCTTCTGTCCATGGTTGTGGTATATGAGAAGAAACTAATTCTTACACACCTTAGAGTCAGCTGTATCCTTCCCACTGCCAGTGTTGCCTGTAAATTTGTTAAAAATGCATTGAGACAAGGCTTAACGCACAGTCTTCCTGTCTGCTTTTAGGTCTTAGAAATTCTGGCACTTTCTGTATTCCCTCTGTGTTTATAACACAGGAAAATTTAGAATGAAAAAATATATTCCATGGTTATTAAAACCAAGGAGAGAGCTCACCCTTTGATTGTTGTGGATCTCCAGAGCACAATCTTCAGTTGATGTCAGATTTGCTTACACTCTTGTATTTCTGGAAGTCCTGAAGGAAATACTTTATTTGATCATTTTAGCATAAGTGCCTTAATATTGTTTGGAGCATCATTCCTGTTGTTGTTAGCTGGGTGCCTTTCACTTGCAATGTACAAATATCTTAAGTGATGTCATACTCCCAGATTTAGTAGTTTGTAATTTAAAACAAAAGCACCAGGTGTCTCTGATAACTTCTCAGACCATCAGCATTCTTGCAACTTGTTCTGTCCTTCCATTATCATCCTGCTCTTTTCTCAGGGTCCTGAACATCTGGAACCTAATCCTGGTTTTAGTGGCCTATCTCACTAGTAGGTGAAAAGTCTTGCTCTGTAGTAAAGTAGTTTGAATATTCTTGGTCTTTCTGCCTGTTTCCTTGAATTTTCATCTTTCTAATGTTCAGAACTCCGCAGGTTTTGTCACTTGTTGTTGTCATCTTAGTTGGAGATGAACAAAAACTTTCTAGGTTTGCTCCACTGTGTGCATTATGAGCAGTTTTCCAGAAGCCTTTTTCCCCCTTTAATTTTAGTGTAATTAGCCCTCAGCTGGAGCAGTGTTGATTCAGCCTCCAAGATGAACATTCTGTTTCATTGCTGGTGCCAGAATGGTTCGGCTCTTGATTGGTGTAAGGCATGAAGGGCATTCCTGAAATGGAGCAGGAGCTGAATCCCTCCGAACCAGTGACTCTTGTTTGCCCTGGATTAAACTGCTGTGATCCTTCGGCATTAGGAGAACTACATAATTTAGGCCAGTGTGATAATGTTATCAGGCTGTCTTCCTCCTTTAGAATAAATCTGGAATGTGAATAGTAGTCCTCCTCCAGCTGGGCTTTTGCCAGGAGATGGCTGACCAGCACTCCTTGCTTGCAGTATATTAATTAAATCCTGTAGAGCTTATTGCCTTACACTTGCAGCATTTGGGAGACAGGCAGATTAAATCTAGCTTTAAGCAAGAACAAGCAAAACCCCAATATATCGCTCGTAATCTGCAGCAAAAAGAAAAATAATTTGCCTCAGAGCTGTTCTTCAGCAACACTTTGCTTTTCTTATCTGTTACTGCAGAGTTCAGGAACTTCAGTTGTCCCTTTAGGAACGTGGACAAATCTGTGACAGTGGCGGGGGATGGCAGTGGATGGGGGAGCAGCTTTCACCACTGCAGGGGGACCCTCATGATCCTGCCTTCATCCCCACTCTGATCAATGTTACTGTTCTGATTTGCATCTTCCAGTGGGAAATTTCCCTGTCCGTAGAGGAAATGTTTCTGGAACAGTGCGGTACTGATGGTAAAACATTCCCGACCAGTTTGTTTACCCAGTGTTGAAGATAGAGTGCAACTGGCCCCAGCTCCCCAGAGATGGCTGTGTATCTGCCTCCGTGGGGCTTGTTTATGTACTGAATTCATACTGGTGTGGAAAGGACTAAATGGACTTGTTTTTTTCCTCATTCTCTCAAGTGCCAGCTGCAACGATGCCAGTCTGGGCTGTGCTGGGCAACATAAACTGTTTTGAAAGAGAATGCAATTCGTGCTGCCTGGGTTTGTCAATAACTCGTGTTTGTTTGCACCTTCCTGGGCCGCAGTTTTACGCACTTGGGAGCAAATGCACGCTACCTGTGCTATCCACGGGTTCCTGTTGACTCTGGGATAAGGTGGTTGTTTTCTTACTCAGGTTTCCATTTGCACTCATTTTGGTGTGATGGGAGTTCCTGTAACACTGCTGGAGCATTTAGCAGGGTTGATTGCTTCATTTGCAGAGACCTGAAGGGATGGGAGTTTTACAGTGCCAGAGTGTCCCCAAGTCCTCTAGGCCGAATAAAATGGATCTGGCACACACGTTGTTTTGTATCACAGCTGGGACACCTGGAAGCTGTTTTGGTGTAACTTCTAGGGTAAGGAATAGTGAGAGGTGGCCAAAAGAGGGATGTGTGGGGTCATCAAACCCCAGTGTTTCCAAGTGAAATACACTCACTGAATGATGAATGTTTCTTCTCTGCTTTTAAGACCCCATTGCATCTGGTGGAATCTGAGAGTCTCCAGGTGCTGGATGGTGCTGGACTTTCTTAACCCATCTACCACTCCTTTCTTTCCGTTCCTTTGCTCCAGAATCATCTACACATGCTTCCACCTGAGCAGTTGGCTCCAACTGTTGCACAACTGTGTATTGTTTTTCACCCATAAAATTCTGAGGAAGAGGACGCGAGAAACGATTCTGTGATCAATCTTTAATATGATTAAAAACTGGGCAGTTAGTGGGCTGATGTCTAATGTCAGGCTGGAAAAATCCATTGAGGTTATTTTGAAGTTCTGGATGCTTCATCACACCTACTCCTTCATGAAGGGATAAAGGCATATACAGCATCTGTGACAAACAGAAATACCGAGAAGCGAGAGAGCGAAAAACTTTCTGTGGAGGCTGACCAGGTGTAGTGGGAAGAAAATAATTCACTGAACCACTTAAGAATTATTTCAGGATCCTTGGAAAGGTCTCAGGGATAAAAATGGATTGGTAGTGACTAGGATTTAAACATGGAAATGCATGACTGGTGAAACGATCTCCAGTCAGACATAGCTTGTGGGCTGTAGACTTAATGCCCTCTTGGTATAAGTTTGTATAGACCTGTCCAAGTATTTTGCTGGTGGACATGACTCTGCATACTGGAGGTTTAAAGAAGGAGGAGATGATCTCTTTTATGTCCTAGATCAGTGCTGGGTTGAACTGAACCTTTGAGATCTGGCAGTTAATGTCAAAAGCTGCCAGACTTCATGCCTTACCTGTTAGAAAGTAGTTTGACATGGCAGCATTTTTTGCTTTCAGGATTTTCACTGAATATGAGAGGACCAGTTTTAGAGAAGGGGAAATAGAAAAGACAAAACATACACCATTGTTGATATGCTGCTAATAAATTACCTGTTTCTGTGGTGATATAAAGATTTGAACAACTGCTCTGAATGGCCTCTTCAGTGCCTTGGAGATGACTTTTACCCATATTTCTGTGATCAGAACATGCTGCTGTATGTATTTAATATGTGTATTTCCTTTTATTCTGTAGTTTTTGATTCCAGCCTTGACCATGAATCACTGGAACTGGATTTTCTGAGTAATGTCTCTCCAGTCTCTCTATTCTCACAGAATATTGGGCGAGAGAAATCAGGTCCTTGTATAGGCTGTTTGAGCTTTTGAAGTCAGCTGTTTGAAAGGCCGTACCAAAGTTTAGCATATTAAAATGCAGTATTTTTAAAATTCTGTCATGTAGATGGATTAACATTCCAAAAGTGACCGTATTTTTCTGTCTTTGTGGATAAATTTAGACAGCTAATTTTTTCAGTAGTTGGCTAGGAGAAAGCACTCCCTTCCTCCTCTGGTTTCTGCTCAAAATGAGGCACTTTTTTTCTCCCCTATTCTTTTTCTGAAACATTATTTTATCTGAAGGATGCTCTAAAAAAGCCGAAAGAGTATATTAAAAAAAAAAAAAACAAAAAAAACCAAAGAAGGATCAAATATCTTCTTACAAGGAGAGAAAGAATCTTTAAAAAATATTTATCCCACACTTGGCAACCTTTTGCTTGCCCGCATGTGACTGGCGCGGTGCCATCCTTGGCCGAGGCCGGCGCCTCCACTTGCCAGGAGTCTTCCTCCTCTGGCTGCATTTTCACTCCCTATGACTGATTGTTTATTCACCTGATTTTTCTGCTCCAGCATTGCTGAAGTCATGGCGTCTTGGAGATGATAAGAACACTTTGTCTGTCCAAACTGTACGATAGCCATGATGTCAATGCGGGGTTTTGCAGAGAGCCCTGGCGTGGTGCACACTTCACATAGCAGGGAGGATTAGAAGTCAGACAAACTTACTGCCACCTCCTTAGCCTGAGCCTGTCCAAAAGAGAACTGTTGTAAATACATGCAGATGATTTGTTTCTTGCTTTTATAATTTTTTTTCCCTAGAGTTGTGTTTGAGGATTTCCAAACCTTGCTTTGTGTTTGCAGTTCTGGTTTAGCATCTTGGGGGTTTTAATTGAGGATAATGAGTCTCTGAGTCAGATTCTCTTGGGGCTTCTCGTGTTTCTAAGATACTTGCATTTAATTTTAAGGTATCTCTTTGCTGTATATCAGGTCTGAATCTGACTTGCTCAGTAAACAGGAATCTTGGAATGAAATATTTTGACCTTTTTTTTTTTTTTTGGTGATCATTGTATCTTAATAGTATTTGGAAAATCTCCTAAAATTTTTGTTGACAGGGAAAACTCATTTGAAGAAAATGAAAGAGAAGAAGAAAGTTCTGTTGTTGGTTTTGCTCCAGTAGATTTGATTGGTGGCTACTGGTATTCTTCTACTGTCTTTCTCTGAAGACGTGCTGATCTGACACTACTTTCACTCCCTAAATGTAAATGGATGCTGGTCTGTTCAGGCCTCCATCATCTCTTTATTAAAGTGCTTAAGGATTTGCCCTTCTTCATGTCTTGCTTTGACTTCCTTGTCCCATGGCTGCCCTCCAAGGTCTCTGAAATTTTCCATTATTTTGGTATCTCCATGTGATGACAATTAAGCATTTTTTGCCCTTGGGCTTGTCAGCAAGGATTTGTTCAGGGGTTGTTTTTTTTGTATATCGTCATCAGCCTTCATGTTCCAAGGTGCTGTTGTACCTGGCTGATAAATTCTGTCCCCAAATGTCAGCCCACTATTTGCTTGTGTTTGTGGCTCTAATGTTCTTGCAGAATAAAGTCAACAAGTTACCGAGTTTATTGCAGGGTGCTTTTCTTGGCCAAAGTATTTTGGAACCAGCATTTTACATGTTTTAGTACAAATCTAGGAGCCCAAGTAGCACAGTCTGGGAGAGTGGGGGGAGGATAGATGGGTCTGGACTGTGAGGTCAGCCAGTGTTGTTTAGTAAGGTTTTTAGAATGGGGATATCTGAGGGAACTGGCGTGAAGGCAGATAAGGCTTTTTTGTTGTTGATAATATGTCCTACACACACAGTAGTTCTTGTTCTGCCTCTTCAAAGAAACAGGATACCCGTATTGTCTCCAGGCTGAAAACCCTGCCAACCATTAGCAAGAACAAGCAGAAAATAGGACTGAGGAAAAAGCGAGGTTGCTGAGCTTTTAAAAAATTATCTTTATAAAGTTTTCAAGAGTTCATGTTAAAATGGTTGTGATTAAAATATTACAGTTTTGAAAACCTGTTTCACTGATTGCCTTTTTCATGTGAACTTGTGTATCATTCTGTGTTCCAATTTATATTTCTGTAGACCAGAGTCAGCAGATTTACCAGGAGATGCAGGGAATCCTATTTTTATAGCAGACTGCTCATGAATGGCAGAGGCATTAAGGGAATTCAGGAGTCTTTCCCAGGAATGAAATAAACTCTGTCTCTGTTTATCCCAATACTTAGTACAGCAGTGCTTGTTTTTCAGCAAATTCAGATGAAAGCAAAAAATGATGTATTTAATCAATATATCCAGCAACAAACTTTGTGGAGGCATGGGGTGGGGTGCGTGTGTGTTTTTTTAGTCGGGCTTTGAACTGGAAATGTAGCTACCACATGAAATCTGAGTTCTGGCACCCACTCAGCACAGCAGTCCATCTGCTAGCAAGACACACTGATTTATTTTTTTTTAATCCCTTAGTAGTGCCAGATGCAAGTCCTCTGTACCTTAAGGTGAAAGGTAATTGATGATGCCTTACTAAGGGGGCATCTGGGCAGACTTCTGGTGCAGTGGTGCAGATTACAGTCAAAAAGAACAGACACCTGTATGTGTATTTTCTTTTGGGATAAAGGTTTGTTGTGTATGGTTTGTTTCCTTTTCAAGAAAAGAAAATGTGATGCATTGCATGTGATAACATACTTGTGGTATCTGGGCAGGCATGGGCCGTGCTCATGGTCCCACCTCCTTGTTCTCATAGTCTTCCCTCTCCATCCATTTAAAAAAGGAGATTAAAAATCAATCACAGCCAGTATAGAATCATTTTGACAAGAATTGCAAAATTCTTTGATGGCATTTTGACAAGTCCTTTTCAAGGTGGGCACTACTGAAAGCTGTTAGGAAATGGCTCTTTATAATCAATAGTCAGTGTAAGATGTCAATATCCTTGATGCAGAGCTATGAGCAGTGGGGGTTTTTGTGGGTTTTTGTTTGTTAGTGGGGGAATTGTTGTTGTTGTTTTTATTACTGTTGTTATTATTATTGTTTAATAGCAGTCTCAAGCATTTTGTCCTGTATCAGGATGGTGGAGTTGTGCTGAATGGGATTGTGAAAACTGGAAAGCCTGGACCTCGTTATGGGAAGAGGAAGGCGTTAAGATTTTAGGGTGTTTAGTCCTGCATTAAAACAACACCAAAGCTGCAAACTGAGAGATAAATCATAATGCAGAACTAGTGTGGAATTTCATCAACTGCTTCCATGGTCATTTTGGGATATTAACTTCTCTCCTGATTCTCTTCTTTCTGCTGAAATTGTTCAGTTTAAATGTCTGTGGTGCTCCACTTGGATCTCTCTGTAGTGGCACCACTGAAATCCAGTTTTCTGCTGTTGTTATTGATACAGTGTTTTAGCTAAGTTAGAAAGGGGCAAACAGCTACTTAATGCAAACCAGACTTGCAATCTGTGTGTTTCCAGAGCCTCTGGCACACGGTTCGTGTGGCTAAAAGGCTGTACAGTGCTGTAATCAAAATGCTGTTGTTACATAAATATAATGCTGCCACTTCTTTTGATCTAACAGTGGTGAGCTCAGCTGCTGAGGATTCTGCTCTTTGTTCGTGTTTTCCAAGCTGAAATGCTTTCACATAAAACAAATGTCTCCATAAATTTGCACCCCATTTTTTTTCTCCCTTTCATATTTTGTGCTCTGAACCCAGAATTTGAGGATAAGGCAGAATTCTGTTATGCTCTTCAGGGGAAAATAGTAGCTCCGTAATTCCTCGGTATTTGATGTGGATGATGATTTGATACTTTATTAAACCGCATTTTGCACACATAAGCAACATCGGGATGCTACACTGGGGTCAGCCCAACCATGTGTGCTGCAGTAGAGCAGTGCTTCCTTCTACAAGTGTAATTAAGTTGTTTTGAAGGAAGCTTGTTTTCTTGCCAATAAAAGACCAATTTGAAGTACAAATAGGAAAGACAAGAAATGCTTAGAAAGACAATAAGTCAGCATGCCAAAAAAAAAATTATCCGTAATACTAGGGCTATGGAATAGGTTCCAGTACTGCCTGTTTCCATTATCCTTATGTTGATCTTGCTTTCAGCAGTTTTCTTTATTACTTACTTGGTTCATGTCATATATTGATCTGAGAAAAAGATACTTTGAGGCAACTAAAGCTGAGAAAACCAGAATTTTTTACAGTAGCGGGTTTGGGTGTTTTACAGAGATGCTCCAGAGCGCCGGGACTGAATCACCATAGAGTTGCACAGAACAGGGGTTTTTTTCCTATAGTGCCACTCACCTCAGCAGCTGTTGCTCATGCTCCCTTGCTTTGTGTCCTTGCAGTGTGCCCCAGCTCGTGTGGGAAGAGAGCCTGCACAGACCAAAACGAGTGTTGCCACCCCGAGTGCCTGGGGAGCTGCACGGCGCCCGACAACAACACGGCGTGCGTGGCCTGCCGCAACTACTACTACGAGGGCGTGTGCCTGCCCACCTGCCCCCCCAACACGTACAAGTTCGAGGGCTGGCGCTGCGTCACCAGAGAGTTCTGCTCCAAAGTCCCCGCCACGGACGCCAGCGAGTACGAGAAGTTTGTGATCCACAACGACGAGTGCATGGCCGAGTGTCCCTCGGGCTTCATCCGCAACGGGAGCCAAAGGTAGCGCAGCTTCTGCCTGGCTTGTCTTCTTTGGGTTTGCCCTCCGTGTTCAAGGGCAGCTTGGGATGCAAGTTACTTGGGGTAGAAGGGAGGACATAGGAGGGGGAATTGCAGTGGGGGATTGCGTGGCTTCCTGGTAGAAGCTGACTTAGGCCTTCCGTGATGAATCCACCTGATGGGTGCGTGTGGTCCTGTGCAGCATCAGTGGGCTCTGGTTCTTCAGCAGGGCTGGAGGAGGTCATGCAATGCAGAACCAGGTCTTCAAGTAGAGAGTAGTAAAATGAAAGTCAAACCCAAGGCTGCAGTTGGCTGATGACCATTATCACACAGAGCAGACCATAGGAGTACCTTGCCTTGCATATTATTTGCTTTATGTGTGCCTGCATTTTTGACAAATGTATTCTTCAGTGTATTTAATTTAATTTCCCTTTTCTCACTATTTCCAGGAGATAACAATGTTGTTTTAGAAGGAAGTAGTCATATAGATAGTATGCAGCAGTCAACTATATCATAGAGAATAATTTCTTGTAAGAGTGTCTTTCTCCTCCTGTTATTTAATTCTCACAGTTGGAGCAATGTTTGCTTGTGATTTTTGTCATTTGCCAGTGGTTTAAGCAAGAAGCCTTTGTTGCCTGCTGACCCTTGGAAGTCATGGACTTTAAGTAAAGGATAGTCAGTGTGCTAAAATTTATAGTGCTTCAGTATTATGCTAAAAAGGTGTAGGCTGCTGTGTTTTTTGGAAAGGTGATTGTGGTGATACAGCAGTTGTGTGCCTGTGCAGGCGTGTTATCCATCTGTTCCAGGCACTCTCCAGTTGGCATTTGGATACAAGCAACTTAACACGGCCTTTGCCCAAATCCAGATATTCACCTGAGAAATGCAGCTTTTGTTATCTCCTGGAGCTTGTAGTAGCAGCTGTTTGAGCCGCTTACGCTGGAGTGCGCGGCCATCCTGTCTTATCTCGGTGTTGTGCTCTCTGCAGAGATTGAAAGGAGCTGTAACTCAAGGCTAGTGAATGTTCTGTTCCCCAGAGGTGCTGTTAACAAGTAGTTGCAAATGGAAAGCATTTCCAGCATTCTTTGTACAATTAGTTGAAGCCTCTTTCTTGTGTCTGCAGCTTTTAGTGGTTTGTGGCATGTTATAGAGCAGGATTTTGAAATAGGAGCTTACTACTAAGAAAAGGAGCTTCTCTGTTATGGTTTATGCATGGAAAAC
This sequence comes from Rhipidura dahli, assembly GCA_013399225.1. Taxonomy (NCBI): domain Eukaryota; kingdom Metazoa; phylum Chordata; class Aves; order Passeriformes; family Rhipiduridae; genus Rhipidura; species Rhipidura dahli. Next base: position 129,413 of record VXAC01003605.1, read on the forward strand.
TGTTATCAATTTACATGTTTCTTTAAGCCTCAGAGGAAAGTGGGTTCAGTTTCTTTAAAGAAAAATAAATAATAAGTCCATGTCCATAAGTGTTGTCAGTAGATACCTTTGTCTTTGGAGCTGGGTTTGGGATTTTTTCGTTTTTATTTTTTCTCTCAGAAGTGATAAGATGGAGTAAGTAATCATGAACTACCAAGAAAAGTGCTAGAATAAATTGAAAAATAAAAATTACCTTGAATCAGGAAAGACATTTACCAGGAGGAGTGATCAGAGGGCCTCTGTTGTGCACAGTGTCCAACTGTGAGATGAATTTGTAGGGAATATAACATGGAGTCTTTAAAAAGCTGCTCTAGCCAAAGGCTGGCCTGCGCTGAGTCCTCATTGCTTGAGTTTGGCTGCTAAAAATGCTTCTGAGTGCCCGTGAGTAGAGGCAGCAGAAATGAGCCTGTGCTTCAGTGTTGCCTCCCAGTTTCTGGCCATCTGGTTTCTCTGAGTTTGGGGCTGTGTCTTTCTCGATGTTTCCATCCGTATGACCCATTTTGAACCTGCTTAGGCTTCTGGCCTTGCTCTCCAAATTCCTGTTGCCAATTAGTTGTCCTTGCATCAAGATACAACCTTCCATTCCCTTAAACTTGCTACTTTAATGCCTCCTAAGCTGTAAGAAGCAGTGACTAACTGACTGCTCACTTTCTCCACATCCCTCCTGACTGTGTGCCCCCACAGTTGTCTTTCTGAGTTAAATGGCCAGAAGCATGGAATTCCCTAGTGCTGAGCTTTAAATATTGGTTTAAGCACATGGACACAGACAACTTTATAAGAACATGAGCAGTATTTTCCCATCTCCAGTTCTTGGCTGGCCTATTTTGTGAGGTCGGGCCTGGATTAGCACAAAACCTCACTGCACTCTGAGGCTGCCTGCGTAAATGGGAAGGGAGGGGTTTCTGGGTACCATTCAGTTGGAGTAAATGCACAATTGCAAGGACACTGGGTTTTACCTGAGGTGCCTTTGACTTTGGAAGGACCACAGAGCCTTCCAGAAGCTGGCAGACTGTGGGTATGGATCCATTCAGTCACTGTAGGAGGTATGATGCTCCAGCCTCTTTGGAGTGCAACAGGAAGTGTATCCTGAACAAGCATGGCAGCTTTCATTCTAGCCTGGATGATTTGCCTAAGTTTCAGAGGGAAATGTCTTCCAAAATTCAACTCAAAGCAGTCTGTAGACTCAGAGTTGCATATCAATGTGTATTTTCAATATCCCCTTCTTTCCTCACAGCATGTTCTGCAGCCCTTGTGAGGGGCCTTGCCCCAAAATTTGTGAGGATGGGAAAACGAAGACCATTGACTCTGTCACATCAGCACAAATGTTGCAGGGATGCACAATTCTCAAGGGAAATCTGCTGATCAACATCCGGCGTGGAAGTAAGTGATCACCCTCTCTTTTGGAGCCTCTGATAAGGCTGCTTTTCACATTTTTCCTTCTGTTGTCAGCGTAATGATAAGAACATTAAAAACTCAGCAAACTGTTTGCTTTCCAGGCCCAGAGCAGCGCTCCTGTTTGATTTGGCCCACTGCAGCACTGGTGGAATAGGTATTCAGCTCCCAGGGAAAGCTGGTATTTTTGTTAGCTTTTTTGGCAGGACAAGGAATCAGGATTAGGCAGATAGACAAGCAGTGGTCCCAAAGGAGTAATAAAGGCCCAAGAAGGTGGAAAAGTTGAAAATCCTTGCATCTGGGTAGGTAAATAGCTTGTCACATGGCACTGTAAGACTGCAGATCCTCACTTTTTAAGGCAAGGTGTGGTGTTTTGCTAAAACGTGGAATCCAGAGTGCTGAGAACTCGTATAAAGCCTGACACTGTGCTGCTGGATGGTCAGCATTAGTGAGCTGGCCACCTCTGCCACATGTCTTGAACAAGCGTTGGATTAAATTTGTCAGAGCAGTGATTCATCAGCCAGGGAGGTGTTGACAGCTGATGAGCTCTTAAAAGCAGAGTAAAAATTGCTGTTGGTTTTTATTGGACTTGTATGTCCCTATGGAAGGTCCCTTTTGGTTTCATTAACAAGGCTGAAAGATTGGAATCAGTTTGATTCCCTTTCTCGTGCTGAATGAAAGTTCCAGGGTTTAGTTACAGCAGCACGTGGATTTTTATACTTGTGGTCCCACTGCTACAGGTACAATCTTCCCTTATGATAGGAGATGTTCCAGTTACATGGGACAAGCGTGGGGGAGTTTTTTTATTTTATTTAAGCATTATTCTAGAGTGCTGAAGAACATCTGATTATTTGCTATGGGAACCAACCATTGGTGTTTGGTAGTTGGTCTTTCCAGCCAGCTATTAGGTCTTTGGTGTGTTTATGGCAACAAACACACCTCATAGCAGCTTCTCCGAAGTCCTTAAAAACTTCCCCTTGGAACTGCACCTTAACTTGGCAAGGTGGTGACACCAGGCAATGGGATTGGGCCAGGGGTTGCTGGAGATAAGGACAGCAAAGCTTGAGCTTGTGAAGAATGGAGTATTGAAGACCTGGCCAGGGACAGTTCATAGAGGAGAGGCAGTTCTGAAGAGTGGAGCTTCCTCTGCAGTCATTTTAATAATTTCTAACAGAAAATCAGCTTCAGTAAGTTGTGTGGAACATGCTCCATGGCAGGAGGACTTCCTTATGGTTTTACCTTTGCTGTTTCATCAACTGGTTCAGTTTTGTATCCAGAGCTTTTCAGGTCATGGAAAGCAATGCTCTGTGGCCCAGAGCAGACCAGGAACACACCCTTTCCTCTCCATCTTCAGTCTCATTCTCTGTTTTCCACTGGAGCTTTCTGCCTGAGCTTTGCTCCATACTCAAATAACAATTCCATCTCATGATGTGTACATTTACACAAGGGTCTTTTCATCCCTGCCAGAATGCTGGCTCACCATTTGGTGCTGGCTTCAGAGGGCAATGCCCATGGAAAAATCAGGTATTCGAGTATGGAAAAGCAAGACTGGTTTCCCACTGTTACTCTGTGGCTTTATTTTGCCCTTCAACCATCTGGCTGCACAGGCAACTGTTCCTGGGGGAGGAAAACCAGGGGCTCTCATTTTCGAAAGCAACAAGTACAAACATTTCCTTTTACTGAGCTAATGCTGCATTAAGCAGAATATTAGTCAAAGCTGTGAATTCTGTTACGATAATGATTATCTCTTTCTTACTGTAGATAACATTGCCTCAGAACTGGAGAATTTTATGGGTCTGATTGAGACAGTGACGGGGTATGTGAAGATTCGTCATTCCCATGCATTGGTCTCCCTGTCTTTCCTGAAGAACCTGCGGTACATTCTGGGAGAGGAACAGGTGGATGGGTAAGTGTTCAGGTATTTGCAGATGCAATTTCACTTTAATACAAAGCTCTGGGGTAAGTCTCCTAAAAACCATTCACTTGTCACTTATCGAACCTCCTCTTCCACTAATACGCAGCATTTTTCTCCTCATGAACACCTCTGCACAGCATTGCTCATTTGTATTAGTGCCCCAATCAGTGTATTAAATTGAGTATATTACAAGTATTTTATGGTACCTGTGCCATTGCTTTTCACTTTAGGCTTTTCGAGTAGATTCTTTACATCAATAAAGTGGTTTTGCTTGTTCTTTTTGCTCTGTTTGAGAAAAGAGTGGCTTCAGAAACAGTTGGATTTTCTTGCAGTTCTTTACTGTTGGCTTTTAGCAGAGTTTTATGAAGAAGTCAGCTGAAAGGAAATACGCATTTTACTGACCAGGGAGTGCAACTGGAAGTGACCCAGCTAGTGTTAAACAATGAAAGTTGCTATTGTTTGCAACTCCTTGAAATGTTAGCATTATGTGGATTATCTACTGAGCACGCAAAAGACTGGTCAGGAAAAGTTGATCCCTTGAAATGTTTGCTGTGGATTATGTTGCTTCTATAATTACTCACCACGTGATACTTTCTGCTGTACATAACTCCTGTTTTCCTGTGATGGTAAAAGACTGTCAAGGCAAAAGTTTTTATCCCTGCAGAGCGTGCGATGCTGAGGTGTGGTGAGGGTCCTTCAGCAAACTGTCTTGCTCTTTCTCATCCCAAATCAAGTAGTCATCCCAAGTTAAAACCAGTGTTCTGTGGGAGAAATCAGTGGCCCTTCATAATGACAGAACTATTAAATGAAGAATTTGGGGAATTTGTAGAAGAAAAGGTGGTGGGAGGGTCATTGGAAAGGTTGTTTATGTGTTATTTATGTGCCCTGACTTTATGAAGTTAAAGCACGAGGGATTCTTCACAGCCTCCCTCTTTCTCTCAGACTAGTCTTTGCTCAGCCCTAAATTCTTAAAATTCCACCATCTGACAGAGTGAGTGCAAGGGCAGCTCTCCCTGCTGCCCTTGCAGAGCATGCTGCCTGCTCAGGAAGAGCACTGGCTCTGTGGAGCTTGTTGCCAACTGCAAATCCCAGGGGACTGTCAGTGCCGAGCATGGGCTCCTTCAGCTGCCCCCAGCAGGCTGTGCCCTCACAGACACTCCAGTCAGTGATTTATCTTTGCTTCTCTACCCTCTCTCCCTTGACCTCTTCGAATTTGAGTTTAGCTTTGTGTCTCATGGTAGTAATTACGTTTATGGTACCTTGTCTGTCAGCAAGCAGAGCTGAAATGGGGGGACACAGGAGGTTTATCAGTCAGATGCCCAAACAGAGAAGTAAATAGGGGCAGCTTGGAGGAAGAAAACAGGGCTGAGTGGGGAGATAAAACACATCTATAGTAAAGAGCTGCCTGTGCTTAAGTTCGCCTGTGTTAGGAAATGACTGCAGTTACATACTAAGGGGAAGGGGCAGTCTCTTTGCTTGGAAAATGTCTGGCATAATTTAGGCATTACCACAGTCTAAATAACATGTCTAAAAATACTTAGGTGGAAGTAGGCACCTGACAAGGAAGGACTGAGTTTGAACAATTACTTGGGCAGAATTATGAACAACGGGGAGTGGGATCTTAACCTGGGAAGCAGTGGGCTGCTGGAACAAGAGCTGTTTGTGCCAGCAGTGCCTTGAGGGGTGAGAGGGAGGGTAACTTAAAGCCCATTATGATCGTTGTTCATTACTTGACTGATCCCACTGCCACTGTCCTTTTATTTATTGGACTGGACTAACAAAACAGCACTTCAGAACTTCATTGTTCCTTATTCAGTTGCTGGTATTTGCCTTGGTTATCACAGAAGGTAGAAAGTTTAAAGGGAATATACTTTGTTTTTAAAGTTTTCATTGCCTCTTTTGAAAACCATGTCTGTAGTGAACATGCTCCCGCAGCAAGAAAATAATTTCTCATTGCAAATAGGGAAAGTGAGATGGAGATGTGCTAGAGAGGTCGTGGTGCCTGTTGCAGGGTTTTGTTTCCTTGTCCCGTGCTGACTCTGCCAGGCCCCTCCATCCTCTGCTGGGGTCTGTGTGCATGGATGGTGTAGGTAGCACTTCCCAGGGCATTCCAGGTCAGGTACCTGGCAAATGAGCAGTTTGTGGTCTTCAGGAGCAATTGAGAATATGGTGACTGAGGAGGAGTTTCAGTTGTGGCACTGGCTTGCTCTGATGTTGTGTTTCAACCTCTGCAGCAAACTGGGGGACAGTCTATGAAATGAAAACAGCCTCCCCCCTGTTTTCTACACCATTTTGAGGCAGAGGCATCAGCTGTCAGGCCTGTTGGAAGGTGTGAACAGGATCTCTAGCAGTTGTGTGGTTCCTCACTGAGGAATTTACGGTTTGTTTTCCTGGGATCATTATTGTCAGGGTGTGGTGAACTCAGACAGTCGGCAGGAGTTGCAGCAAGGTCTGATCTAACCACAGCATTCCAGCAGAGCAGGCACCCTGTGCTGAGGGCTTCTGGGGAATGAATGACACCCTCCAAAGCTGTGGTGACACCTGGCTGCAGTGCAGGCTCCCATGGGGATGCTCCTTAGCTTGGTCCTGGTTTTGGGGGAGTTTTGTTTCTCAGCTGCCCATGTGTGAGTGAAGTTTGAAAAAGTGATTTGGGGAGTTTGTACGTGGAGGTTTGAGGCTGGATTTGTGGGGAGGTTTCGGAAGCTCCTAAGTTTAGCTTTTCAAACAAGACAAGAAAACACTGAACTTTAGTCAGGCTCAGTCCTTTCAAATCAACACAGGATTTGGTGATGTCTGTCAAATCCCACAGACAGTTCAGCATGCTTGTTCTCTCCTGGCAGAATGCATTTAAAGCACAAACATGTTTCTGCTCCCTTGTTAACTGAGCACATTCTTCTCAGCATCTGTGTGAAGTGGTACCAGATATATCAGCTTCATTAGAAATCAAGTCCTGGGTAGTTAGGGGACAGGTGGAAATAGGAGAAACAACTTGTCTTTCACATGGTTCTGAAAATACGCTCTGCATCACAAGAAATGGCAAATCTGTGCAGACTGGAGCCAGAATGCACAGTTTTTGTTTCAGGTAGGTGAGGGAGGAATTAATGCTAAATTTTAAATGAAATAACTGAAGGAAAACCATAAATTAATAGTATAGCAGCTTTTTATGAGCCCTATGGTTTGTCTGACACATTTCCCTGCAGAAGCTCTGTAGTTAGAAGGGTTTGTAGAAAGTCCAGGGTAGCTCTGTTGACAAGGGCTAAGCAGTGCAAGATGGGCTTCACTGTGTTAATAATGGATTTTGTGTTGCTGTAGTTAATGTTGGGGGAACTTCCCACCAGAGTGAAATAAATGCTGCCATGGGGGGTTGGCTTGATTTAGGTTCATCAGCCACAGAGACCTTAGTCTCATTTCCCAATGGTGCATCCCTGTCCTTACTATTCCAAAGTGTCATTGTCCTTGCAGGTGTTGTCTTGCTGCTGATGTAGAGCCTGTAACTTGCTCCTGTAGCATGTGTGTCTTTTCTTTCCATCCAGCCCAACTGAGCAGTAGCAGGAATTTCTTCATAATGTTTAAATAGGCCTTTTGCACACAACTTTGTATACAGTGTCTGTGGAAATAAAGGATGTGCATGTTTTTCCAGGGCTGTGCTTAGGGAGTGGGCTCAGCCCAGCTGCCTGTGTTTAGTTCTGTGCTCTGAAGTGTGGATCCTGTGCAGTCAGTACCACTGTTAGCTGTTGGGTTTTGATGTACAGGTGCAACTGTTCTTGGCACAATGTAGGAAATCTTTATTGGGCCAAGAGGTAAACTAAGAGAGGCAAGGAAACCTCACAGTGCAAACTCTTAGAGCTGCTTTTGTAAACATAAGCAAGAGTTGTGTTAATGAGTGTGTTTTATTGTCAGAACTCCAGAAGGCATTTCCTTCCATGAGCTATCTAAGGTTACTGCTTCCCATTTGCCACCAAATGGAAAATCCAATGTAGAGACCTGCTGTTCAGAGGATAGGAATTTATATTTCTCATAGCAGCTCCTATACAATTATTAAAACACATGTTAGAGTGGGCTTTAGATGGTGTGGTGTCACCCTTGGAATCCTTTGTCACACTTATTTCCCTGCCCTCTAAACATTCATTGCTTCGTGGGAGAGAAGAAAGCCCTTTGCTGAACACCAATTTAAAGATGGAACTGAGTGTTTTAAAGTTTTCTTTTATTAAGGTATTCTTCACTGGAATGGGCTGTGAATTAAAATGAGTATTTTTTCTTCAAAAACTTCTTTCTAGGAATTATTCCTTCTATGTGCTCGACAACCACAATCTTCAGCAGCTGTGGGACTGGAACCATCATAACTTGACAATCAGTGAGGGGAAAATGTACTTTGCATTTAATCCTAAACTGTGTGTTTCTGAGATTTACCGTATGGAGGAAGTTTCAGGAACCAAGGGACGACAGAGCAAAGGAGATATAAATCCAAGGAACAACGGGGAGAGAGCCTCTTGTAAGTAAACAAACAAAAAAATCTCAGTGCCAGCTTCACAGGAGGATGTCACAAGAACAAACCCAAGACGCTGACATGTTGCTGACCATTGCAATATTTAGAGTTTAGGATTTGCAGGAGGCTTTCAGCCCTTCTGCTTGTTCAGGCTTTAAACTGTAGGTGTGAAGGTACCTTTGCATGAGTGGAAAATGATGTGGTTATGCTGTCCCTATCTCATCTGTAAAACCCACTTGTAGAAGATGACTGCTTCCAAAATCCCCTGTTTTGTGACAGCAGCAGCAGATGACAATAGGAGCATACCTGGGAAATGAGAAATGAAGTCCAGTCGTTTGGTGTATCCAACAAGGAGCAATTTCTCAGTGTCCTTTGTAACTGTGCATCATTAAAGGTGTTTTTCTCTCTCAGATACTTACTTTTTCTTGATACTGAGGATGCTGCTGAGTAGCAATTTCATAGACACCAAAACAAACTGTTTCTGTTACATTTAGCTTCTTTTAAGCTCCTGCCAAATATTGTACCTGGTTGCTAGAAATGATTATTTTCAACTTATTTTTCTCTGCTTTGTTATTAAAGTATTTGCTTTTGAATTGAGAACAGTTTTTAATGTTGTGCAGTATTCCTAAGCCTGAGTGTCTCTGCATTTAATTTTGGGTTCTGCAGTGGTCAGAGTTATTGGCAAGTCCTCTCTTGGCTTTGGTGGTCTGCACATCAGGTCTCCAGGCATAACAGCAGGTTTAAAAGCAATTTCTCATGTAGGAATCTAAGAACACCTACGAATTTCACCTCAAAGCCTTAAAACTGACAATGCATTTTTCCCTTGGTTGGTTTGTGGTGTTTTTGGAGCTGAGTAAACTAAAATGGATCTTGTGTATAAGTCAAGCCCCCTTGTTGGGGATGGTGTTTACAAAACTAGGACACGTAGTCTGCTGAATGTCTCTTTAGGCGTGATGCAGACGCGCAGATGGCCCAGATCCTTGTTGTAAGCACCCTCCATTCTTTGCACATTCAATAGAGCAAAGCCTTGCAGTCCTGGAGGAGTTACAGACACACAGCCAGGCCTTACTACCACTGAGGCCAGTGCCAGCCACTGCCTGCTTTTTTAAGAAACCAGTACAGAAAGCTTTCTGACTCTGAGAAGGGCAAAAGAATCAACAAAAGCTCAACTGCCTTTGCAAAGATAGCACCAACAGTGCCAGTGTACACGAGGGTGAAAACCTCTTTATTTTCAGAGCTTTTATGGAACATTAGAAACTAGCTCACAGTTGACAGAACACAATTTCTTCGTCCAAGAATTAAGTTTTTAAAATGCTATTTTGTTTTGGGTTGGAAAGCTCAGTGATTTGGTAGTGGGAAGCCATTCATTTCAAAGCTGTGGGCTTCCATCCAGGTCTGTTAAGAAGAGTAGCTGGAAACTGCTGCCATCAAATGGTTGTGCCGTATATGAACTGAGTTTTGGAGTTCTTGGTCCAGCCTCTGATGAATAGGAATGTAAACTCCTTTGTCTTTTCCATGTTGTTCACTCTCCAGAGAAACAAATGGTAGTTGTCAAAAGTTGTCCTGGAGAGTGAGCACACAGAGGCCGGTGACTGCTCTGCGCGTGCTTTGGAGGCGGATGATGAATTTAGTGCTTCCAAACCAGTCCTGTGGCTAAACAGTGCTCTCATTCCTCGCTCAGGGAGAGTCTGAAGTAGTTTTCAAGAGCTTTCTGATGATGCATTAAAAGAAAATCTGCTTCAAAAAAATTAATAACGTAGCTCAAGCATATTTTAAACTGATTGCCAAGGTCACTGCTTACCCTTAAGCACTCAAATGTAGTAGGAGGAAAGAGGAAGTTCTGCAGAGACAAAGGCTGTTGGTATTCTGTGGTGTCATAGGTGTTACTGGAAAGGCTCATTAGTTAAAACTGATACCTAAGGAAAAAAAACACTGATAGGTGATGTGGTGCCAACTCTTGCACATCCTGTCCTTTTGTATTGCAGGTGAAAGCAAAATTCTGCATTTTGTTTCCAACATGACGCTCAAGAATCGGATTAAACTGACATGGGAGCGGTATCGCCCTCCAGATTACAGAGACCTCATTAGCTTCACTGTTTACTACAAAGAGGCGTGAGTAGATGTTGTCAGAGATTAATCAGGGCAGTCCAAGGGAGAGCATTCTGTTCCTGTTGCTGGATGGCTCATTCAGTTTGTGTATTTCACCCTCAAGTCCTGCTTGTGTTCTATTTCTTTTCTCGGTGGAGCACAAGTCTCCTTTAAAAAGAGGACTGGTTTGAGTGAGTCTTACAAATGGATTGTGAATCCATCAGAAAGTTTTAAATTTGAAAAAACAGAAAGGGGAATGGCTTGGCTCTTCTCAGGGGTCTGATTTGGAGCTCTTCCTAAGTCATCATGTTGACTGAGATATTTTCCTTCTCTAGTCAAAGTACTGACTAGAGAGCGTCACAGGTCAGGAGTTTGCCCTGTCACCTTGATGACTTGTCTGCTCAGGGTTTGGGGGTATTTAGACTATCCAGCTTTGGTTATTTTCTGTATTAGTATGTCTTGATAATGAAGGTGTGGGGCAGTTACTGGAGAAAACCAAATTACTTGGGAGATGCCTGTGCCTTTGCACATCCTTGTAGCGGCTCAAATTTAAAGTAATTAAAGAACCAAATGAGCACAAAAATAACTCTCCACGCAGTCTTGGAGGTGTCAGAGGGAGGTTTGGAATGCTGGTAATTATGCATGGAGCAAAGATGTGAGACATGGAAGCACGAATTGTTTGTGTCCAGCATCACTTGAAAAAGAACATCATTGTGATGTTCTACAATGAAGCCAGTGCTGGCAAGTCTACAGATGTTAATAACAAGAGTTTGTATGCTCTTGCACCAGTGTTACAACTTCTGAAAAGTAGAACTATTTGACTATATAAATGTGTTCGTATTGTGTGGAAATAAAAGGGTAAAAAGCACATTGGACTGGTCAGGGTCAGTCTTGGAAGTTTGGATTCTTTATGGTAAAAAACTTGGCCACTATCAATTACTCTTTTGAGTTTTTTCTGTTTAGTATATGTTTATTTAAAGTCTAAGTATGTCTGAAGCATTTCAGTGCCTGTTTTGGGTAAAAAAAAAAGATAAATGTAGTGTTTTCTCTGAGAATGTTGCTTTATTGCTCATGACTAAAACTGAAGTCTGAATTTTGTACTGCTTGGAAATACAGACTTTTTTTCTGGTTTATTCTGCTGTGGAAAGCAAGTAAGCTTTATTTGTTTCATTGAGCAACTTTGAAGTGAGGCACTCTTATGCCTATATGACAATCTTTGGAAGAAAATAAATATTTGTGCTACTTTTTTCTTTGAATATTTCAGACCATTCAAAAATGTGACGGAGTACGACGGGCAAGATGCGTGTGGCTCCAATAGCTGGAACATGGTTGATGTTGACCTGCCACCGAACAAAGAGAACAACCCTGGAATTCTTCTGCAGGGATTGAAACCTTGGACTCAATATGCCATTTATGTCAAGGCTGTTACCCTCACAATGATGGAAAACCATCATATTCATGGAGCAAAAAGTGAAATTATATATATTCGAACCAATGCTGCAGGTGAGATGCTGGGCTCTGGGGTGAGAGGTTCCTAGTGCTGCAGGTGTGGTCAGTGTATTATTGTGCAAGTTCTGTTGCTGGTGTGCATAGTGTTAGCAGTTTCAGTAATTATGAAAGCATCATTAAAATTTGAATTCAAACTCTGTTTTTTCAGATATTACTTTCATTAGGAACTATGGGAGCTTCTTGGAGTTAAAATTTTAGGCTTTTTTCCATTAGTGAAGGCAAATTTTAAGTACAGCTTTGGGTGGGACTGTACACGGCTGCAGTTGAACCCCTGTGTTAGTGGGGCACAAGTGGAAAATCCTTTATTTGAAATAGAAATGCATTAGGATTCACTCAAAAGCTTGTTTGGAAATACATTGTAGAGTGCTCTAGATTTAAATACCTTTCTTTTTTCTTTCTTTTTCCTTCTCTAGTGCCGTCCATTCCCCTGGATGTTATTTCAGCATCCAACTCCTCATCCCAACTGATTGTGAAATGGAATCCTCCCTCTTTTCCCAATGGGAACCTCTCCTACTACATAGTGCGCTGGCAGCAGCAGCCTCAGGACAGTTACCTGTACAGACACAACTACTGCTCCAAAGGTAAGGAGAACTAGATGCTCTTGTGTTTAAATGCCTGGGACTCTGCCTGCCAGGGCACTTCACTGGCAAGAGCTAAATAGCAGCAAGTTAGAGGGAATAGATAAATATGGATTGTTGCTGGATCCATGATTGGAGGGAAGAGAAACCAGCTCTGTTCTTTTCTTTCAAGATAAAGTCCCAATTCGAAGATATGCTGATGGGACCATTGATACGGAAGAAGCCACTGAACCCACCAAGCCAGAGGGCTGTGGGGGAGAAAAAGGACCTTGTTGTGCTTGTCCCAAGACAGAGGCAGAAAAGCAAGCAGAGAAGGAGGAAGCAGAGTACCGGAAAGTGTTTGAGAACTTCCTCCACAACTCCATCTTTGTCCCCAGGTAATGGATTTTAGACACTTCTTTGGGAGTAGGGGTGATGATTTCATTTTTTAACACTTCCTATAACTAAGATTTCCTGGATGTGAAAGCACATGTAGAAATGCCAAACGTTACCTTTCCTATCCTGTGAGACAATCCACAGCCTTACTTTGCAGTTTCTCTTATTTGTCAGTTTTCATTTCTTTCGTTCAATTCTAGCCCACAGTAAGGGTTCTTACCTGTATTGATCAAGGATTGCAGTGATGGTTTCTTTTCAGACTCAAGAGTCACTTAAGGAGCTCATTGTCTATAAGGGTTTCAGCGATGAGCAATGTGAGGCAGACAAAGGGTTTCAGATGTGATTTTTCTCTAAATAACTATTTAAGTGCTTGTGTTCCTAATCTGAAGATTTATCTTTGAAATTAAGGGCACAGTCACCTCACAGAATTGAAACTGGTTTTCTTTTCTCACTGCACTAATTGCAAAGGGCCTGTTTCTTTCCTGGGTCATTGCTGCAGAGAAATATTAAATATTTCCACTCTCACGATAAACACCTGCTTACATGTTAAGTGGCACTGTAGTGATTCTGTACTTCAACACAGAGTAGATACTACTGAATTAATTGCTGATTTTGATCCTTGAGTTTCCAATTTATCTTTCAGGTAAGCTGTTGTTACTTTGGGTGATTGGATGCTGGGGCAGGGCACACAGTGTACAGCTGTTGTGTTACAGTCTTTAATACACTGTCAGATCTCAGTGGTGCACCTTGTCTCATTCTCTCTTCTGGCAGGGGAAGTCCATGGTCAAATCCTGTGTTTGAGAACTCTAAAGTGTGGCATTGCTGCTCATTGATGCTGGTTCATATCATTCTCCATTGTGATTTTTTGGACCTTTATTCAAGGATGTGTTGGAGTGACTTGTTGGGGTTGAGACTTTGATATTCGCAATGCTTCTTAGATTTATCCAAAAATGAGGAACTAAATACTGCCTCTTTTGGAGGTGTGAATCATCTTACCTGAGCTGTTAGGGTCACACTGAGCATTTGTGCAGTTTTTCCCCAGTGATGGTGAGAACCAGCAGCCAAGATCAGGTACAGGGAAGTTACAGCCTCCGTGTCTGATCATGATGTAACTCCTGAGCCATGGGAAATCTTAAGATCTGGTTTTGGACTTCATGAAATAGCCCATCAAGGAGTTTTGAAAGCCACATGTCAAGTCTAAACTACTTGAAAGTCTGTTACAAAGGAGGTTTTTTTATTTCCCCAAACATTTGTGATTTAAAATGTGTTTTCTTCTCCCAAATTTTCTTGCAGTCCTGCCCCCTTCCAAGAAAACTTATAGGACCTTGAACTCAGTAACAAATAAACTGGCCAGTTCACAGAGAACTTCCTGAAAGCTTGTCCTTTTCTCTTAAATTACTGCCTTTTAGGGTGTTTTGTAACAGCAGGGGCAGATAAGGGACAATGCTCAGCAATAGCTGCATAGCCAAGCAACTTTTAAGAGACTGTATGTCAGGGAAATTAAAGTTTATGAGCTGGTGAGACATCTCCATGGGACAAATCTAAGCAGCTTGTTACTTGATGTCGATTTTTTTTTTCTTTCCCAAGGGAGACGTAATTAATGTGTTAATGCAAGCCTCAATAGTAGTGTTTGTTTCCAGTGTTCTACCTGTCTCCAGGTTATTATGAAAGAGTTGCAGCATGTAATACAGCATGAAAGTATTTGACAGGGTGGTTTTAAGATTGTTTATGAAGTCTGTTGATCTAATCTCCTGTGCAACTTCTGGATGACCCCATGTGTATTAGTGCCATGGTGGATTTCCAACAGGACTCTGCTTAGTCTTGAAGAGACACTCACAACCTGAAGAGAATAAGTTTATTCTTCAAGGTTTTTGTTTCTCTAATGAGCAGGATGGGACAGGCTCTGTGTGCAGTCTGAGCAGTAACATTAAAACTGCCATGACGTAGGAGAACAGTGAGCTTTGCTGTTAAAGAGCCCAAGTAATCTTTTTGATTTAATTTTTTATAGTGTTATTTTTAATTTTTCTCTTGCATTTCTTTTCCTTCCTCTGCCTTAATGGTATAGATGATTTTTCAAGTTTTTATCTCTAGACTTTTCCTTATTTCCTTGGATGCTTGTTTTTTGCCTTTATCTCTGCATTTCATGAATGCAGGAAGCCACTTGACTGAAAAGTACTGATATCAAATCTCATCATGTTTTAATTATGTTTGCCTTGTGGTTATCCTGCAGCTCTTTTCTCTTCCTGACACAACTGTAGTTTCCACCAACAAGTTTTGTGTTCCTTTATCTCTTTCCCCAAAGACAAGGTAGGGCTGTACTCCCCCCCATCCCCAGATACCACCAAAGAATTGAAGCTCCATGCATCCCATAAAAACAGTGATAAAGTCAGGCCTTTTGGGTTCTTGCATTGGCACATGCTTTTGTGGTTGATTGAAAATGAACTTTTTATTTTAACTGCCTTAACCACAGAATCTGTGCAAAAGTTCATCAGTTCAGGGCTAGGCATCCAAATTTTTACTGATGAATAGTTTGTTCTTTCCGCTGAACTACAGCAGTAAATCAATACTCATCCTAAGCAGGGTGAATAGGTTTAGTAACTTCCACAGATACCAGCATAGACGAGTCCCAGATTCTTCTAACTCCTATGAAATTGCCTTAATTGACAAGTATTCACTTGTGTGTTGCTTAAAACAATTTGTTGCTAACTTAGGAAATTCTTTCTTGTCTGTGTTTATTTCTGTGACGTGGTTTACATGGTGGTTAGAGTGTCAAAACGACTACTCACGATGTAGTAAAGGGATTTTGGAAATTTTTGTAGTGAACTCCTAAAGAAAAAAATTCATCCAACCTCTGCCAGAAGGTTTCAAAACCGAGTGAGCTTGTTCTTGGCTCTCTCTGCAGCGTGCTGCTCTGTGGCTGCATGTACTCAGATGATATATTTGACAGTGAATTAAGTTCTTCTGTTGAGTCATCTTTCCTCCTGTGTATTCGAGGGAGGCGTCATTTGCCTGGTTTGTAACTTGCTCTCTGCTAGGGCTGTTGGACCTCATGTCCTTGGTACCTGTTGCACTGGCCAGGTGCTCCATGGACATTGGTGAAGTCATTCCAGGGACAGGATTCAAGCCTAAATTGGTTTTGTAATGTAACTCTTCTTACCTTCTCCTTTACCTCCTGTTTGGCCTTTCTTTCTGGGCATGAGCATTCCTGCAGCCCTTGGAGACAGAAGAGCAGGAGCAGTAAAGCCACACTGCCCTGTGCAGTTGGTGCTCCTGTGCAGAACAGCCTCAAATCTGGGACAGGACCAAGGGACAGGCGCAGCATGTGGCCATGTGATCCACATGGTCCTAAGAGTATCTTGACCCTTGTCCTGTCACTTGGGGCTGTCCACTACGGCAGTTCCCTGGGCTTGAGAAAGCAATGGTGTGGCTATAAATCCTCAACTTTTTAACTCTGCTTAAATTTCACCCAGATGCCTGTAAGGCAGAGCTGTTCACTGAACTTTTGGCTCTACACACTATTAGTGCTGAATGTTCTCACATAGGAGGATTGTTCCTTTGCAGAGCTTTTGTGTGGGTGAGAGAAGTAGAGATACTTGCATGACCACCCGAGTGGGGGTGAACATTCATGGCCTTCAGCTGCCTTCCAAGGTTTCTCCTCTCAGTGCAATACATTCTAATTTCATCACAACTGCAAAGCTAACTCTCAGTAGGCTCAGCTTCCTTTGCTAATCCAAAAAACTTCAAAACAGTTTTTCCCCCTAACCTTTTCAACCCTTAGCATCTGATTTTTATTTTAAGCATCAACATTACTGTCATGAAACACAAATCCATGATGCTCATTGAGTAACGGTGGAGCCATTTTTTGCTGTTTGGTTTATTGTGTGAGGTCAGAAGTTTGCACATTCGTCTTGGGGCACAGTGTGAGCTTCAGAGTTTTGGTTGGTTCCCGACCAAGAGAGAGAGAAATGAGATGCACTGACATGCGGCAGGTTCAGATTAAGACAAAGTTTTCCTCTTGTTTTGCAGTTTCATTTATTTAGCTTTTTTATTAACTGTTGCCTGTTTTTATGGGTTGTTTGGCACAGTTTTCCCGAAGCTGGAGAAAGATGTGGGTTTTCTCTAAAGAGCCCTTTTCTGTATCTGTGTCTGCTCCTCAGGCCCGACCGGAAGCGGAGGGATGTGTTCCGAATTGCCAACGCCACCTTGGCCACTCGGAACAGGAACGTGACCGGGACCGACCACTTCACCAACACCTCTGATGCGGAGGAGAGTGAGGTGGAATATCCCTTCTTTGAGACCAAGGTGGATGGCAAGGAGAGAACTGTGATCTCCCATCTCCAGCCTTTCACTCTTTACCGCATCGATATTCACAGCTGCAACCACGAGGCCGACACGCTCGGCTGCAGCGCGTCCAACTTCGTGTTTGCCAGAACCATGCCTTCAGGTATGCTCACACAGGGCTCCAGCCCTGCCTTTACTGGGCACAGATCAAGCTCAGGGGGGAAAGCTCTCCCAAACCAGTTAGAATTACATTGGGGTATAGTAAAAAAAATTCTGTGCAGTAGGATAAATTGGAACTACATAGGTTTTTTGTTTCAAGATTGGTGTGTTGTGTGTACTGCGTGATGTGTTTGAATCTGTGCTGGGAGCTGGAGAAAGGGAGAAGTTGACTGCCAGGATAATTAGGAGAGACTGTTTCCCAGCAATAGAAGGGAGACCCCCAGACATGGTGGGCTGAAAGGTTTTGTTCCCCAGCTCTCTGTGTGCTGAATAGAGCCACAGCAACATTTCTCTGCTAATGTTTGGTTTTGCTGCGTTCACTCGGAACTGTTTGCAGATGTTGGAGTTCTGCTGGTGGGAATGTTTGCCAAATGTTTCTTCTGTCACAGAACGACCATGCATTTGTCCAGCCTGGGAACAGGAGGAATACTGTCTTTCTTTGTGCCCAATCCCTGGCCTCTAGACTACTTCAAATAGGAGGCATTGAATGCTGTATTCGTCTTTGGGACTTTGGCAGATTGTACTTCTGAGAAGAATAGAGATGATTTTAGTGTAAGCTCACATGCATCCAGCAATGAGCTTCTGACTCCAGCAGATGTCTGGGGATATTGGATACAGAATGGTAGCAATTTTGTTTTGTTTCTGGAAGGAAAGGCTATCATAATGCAGATCCAGCTGTGTCAGTAAAAAAAAGCAAGAACTATTGCTTATTTCAAGGAAAGAAGGAAGTCTGTAAGATCAGGGAAAAGGAAAGAAGTGTTCCCGGATTTTTAACACGTGCCTCTGGAAATTAAAGGCTAAACAATCCTGTTTTCTTCTGTATCTTTGAGAAGGTGGTCTTTTTTCAGCCCACACTGACACGGGCTTCACGTTCCTGTTAAGTTTTGAATAAGCCACATAAAATTATTAGGAACTAAATAGGGATAAAGCAGTTCCTGAATTGCCGATGAGACTCTGTTTTAAACGGGGACAGATCTCCTATGGCTGTTTTAGGAAGGGGCTGTCAGTGGGGCAGATGTTGTGTGTTTACAGCTGTTTGCAGCCATTTGGTGGGAATAGCTCCCTGCACTGTTTTGGTGTTGGGGAGAGGTGGGAAGGAAGAATTTGGTGCTGATAAACAGGGGTTTTTGGCACACAGAGCCCATGCCTGGTAGAGCTGTATGCTCTGCACTGGTTTTCTGGGAACCAGTAGTTCAGACTGAGCTGATCTCCAGCAGGCCCTTGGCCAACAGAGTTTGTTCCCTGGATTTGAATGGCTTTTGCTGCAGAGCTTCTGCACCTGAGGAATATAATGAATCTTCCATTTTCCTCAACTCTTGCCTCGAGTTCCTGTTTCAGTCATAGGTGTTCTTCTCACATCTGTAAATATTTTACAGAGGGAGCAGATAACATTCCAGGAACGGTATCATGGGAAGCAAAAGAGGAAAATACCGTCTACCTGAAGTGGTTGGAGCCTACAAATCCAAATGGGCTGATCCTGATGTATGAAATCAAATATGGGCAGCACGGCGAGGTGAGGATTTGACATTACTGCTCATAACTCTATGTACAAAAAAGAATCTTTCTTAACATGCTTCTGTGCAGTGCAGCACAAACAGAAATTGTGGTTTCAGACAGCCAGCACCTGCCAGCATGTCATTACTTTATCTCCTTTATTTTGAGTTCTTAAATTCCACGTATCTCCTTATGGTATTTTAAGTAAAACTGATCAGGTGAGGCTTTTAGTTATAAAAATGAGCTTATCCTGCAGCTATATTGCTTGCTTCAGAATGTGAAGATATTAACATGTGTAAATTGCTTTTTTGTTCTAGGAGAAGCGGGAATGTGTTTCCAGACAGGAATACAAGAAGCTTGGAGGAGCTAAACTAACTCACCTGAACCCTGGAAACTATTCTGCCAGAGTTCAGGCCACTTCCTTAGCTGGGAATGGGTCCTGGACTGAGCCCATCTCTTTCTATGTGCAGCCCAAATGTAAGACAAATGTTGGTTGTCTATGTCAAATTGGGGGATTATTGTCATTTTAGTAATTCCTGATGTTCATGTGCCTGGGGGTCTGAGATTCTTGCCCATGCTCTGGACACTTCTCTTACTTGCTGATGGTTCTTTGGGAACTCTTTCCGGGTCCATTTTTTGGCAAGTGTTGACAGCCAGGAGGGGTATCTGAGGTGTGGCCCTTTCCTTGCAGCTTTGGGTATTTGTGAGAGGTGCAGCCAGGTGTGGGTGTGGAGAACACCCTGCTGTGGCTTCCTGAGATGTGCAGCTATGTTGGGAATGTGATGTTAGCCATAACAACAGGGAGCTGGCGTGTACGAAACCTGTGGCAACAGGGCAAACCTGCTTTAAAAGTTGCAAAATAATAGGTGAAACAAATCATTTGTGTAGATTTTTGGCTGGCAGGTTGACCTGTTCTGAGTGGCATTTGATGAAAAAAATGTCCTGATGAAAGGGTGATGCTGGTCCTGACACTGGGAGTCATTTATATTTTGGAAGAACATGACCACAGAGACTCTTCAAGAAACTCTGTATCTAGTTGTAGAGCAGAAATATCCCCAGAAAACTGCCATCTTTTATCCCTTTATGGTTTCCTCGTTGCTGAACTTTGAACAATGTGAAGTAAAGAGCAGTGCATGTATGTTCTGACTGTAAGCAGCTGCAAGGTGAACAAAAGGTGGAAAAAAAGGTGAATGTGCAAGTGAACAATTGGGTATTGTTCACTGAGGAATGCAAGTCCTTTAAGCATAACTTGTGAAAACAAAACCCAGACAGACACTGTTCTGTACAAAATTAATGCCTTTCAGTGTCTGCTTTCTTGTTTCACTCATCTGCAGTCAGGGAGGGTTTCCGAGTGTATTTTTCCACATCAGACAAGAAAATGAGAACTTTGATTTCTTCCCTGTATGGAAATACACTGAGTGGGTTTTGAATGTTTCTTTGTTAACAGAGGTTTTATAGAAACCCTGATACAATTGTTTTCTTGTTGGTTGCAGCAGCAAACTATGGAAACTTCCTGCACTTGGTAATTGTGCTCCCTATTGCTTTGCTGCTCATTCTTGGGGGTTTGCTGATAATGCTCTACGTCTTTAACAAAAAGAGGTGAGTTCTGTGTGCTGGTGCTTAAACCTGCAGGAGGGGAATTGTTTATTTTCAAATCTGCACCCATGGAGCGAGTTTAGAAATTAAAAAGAGAAATGGCATTCAGAGGAGTCGAGAGGCTGAAGTAGATTCTGCCTTGTTGTGGAAAAGGAGGTGGTTTAGAGTTACCAGCATCTGCCTGCTGCTCCTGCTGGAGATATGAAGAGGCTTTTTATTGCAGTATCATGTTTGAATGGGAAGAGGAAGGCTTGTGAGGAACATATCAGTGGGGCAGTGATGGCACACACTGGACTTTTATAGTTAGAAGATTTGACTGAAATATGGGTCATTATAAATCAGGAAACTTAGTTCCATTTAGGTCACTCTGATTTTTTTCAAATTCTAGAGGGTTTTTTGAAGTCTTTACATCCACTTAAAAAATTATATCCTGGCCAAGAGCATTGGGACTGTTCTGTTAATTTGTTTTCCTCAGTTTTGGGGTTTTTTTGTAACTAGTGATTTTTTTTTTTAATCTAATTGAAATATATAATGAGAACTTAATAGCAGTACAAATGGTGAGTCTTGCAACTTTCTAGTTATGGCGGTTTTTTATTAGTGTCTCATTGATTATGCTCACTGAGTATCCCATAATTTCCAGCTCTAATCCACTGGTAGCACTGCAGACAGTGGTACCAGTTCTGCCCAAGCTCTCCAGAAAGGGCTTTGTCTCTGGTGATTACAATACCTGCTTTGCCTGCCTGAGGCTCTCCTATGTGAAATTCCTGATAGTTTTCCCTTCTTTAAGATGTTGTTCTAGTGCAAGAATGTTTGTGAGCCTGTCTCCTGCAAAAGCTCTCAAAGTGCATTTATTATGTGTCTTGTTCTGAAAGTCACCCCAGTAAAATTGGGATGCGTGGTTTTAAATTAAAAAATAGAACCACTTTTAGGAAATAAAATGGAATCCTCCACTAAAAAGGATTTTTTGCTAAAAATCTTCTCTCCCACAGCAGAGCTGATGATGGTAAAGTGCATTCTCAGCCACACATCTCCTGGTTGTATAAAAATATAGCTGCCTTAAAAACCAGTTTACCCAGCAGCTAAAAGTACCTTATGTTTACACTTTCCTGGTGCTGATTTGGTAGAGTTCGGAATTCCTGGGAAGCTGTTCTGGACTGTGTTCCCATTGATTATGTGAGGTAGATTTCAGTTTGTCCCCTTTGTCTGAAAAACTCCACAAACAGTAAGTAATATTCTGTGTTTGAACAAGAAGTGGAAAAGCTGTAGAAGGAGATGGTCTGAAATATCCTCAGATTTAAAGATTAAAGAAATCCAACCCAATGTTTCCACAGGAACAGTGACAGACTGGGCAATGGAGTGCTTTATGCTTCTGTGAACCCCGAGTACTTCAGTGCCTCAGACGGTGAGTGTGACCTTGCACTTGTGATGCTCTTACTGTCCTGTATTCTGTTGGTGTCTGACTTTGAGAGGTATGAAACTCTAAAAGGCATGTTGTAAAACCACTTTGTCTCTTTTATTAGCATACCCCTAGAATCCACAATTGTTAATAAGTAAATTCCACTTGTCTGTTGAAGCTGGGGAGTTTTTGAAGTGTTTTCCTGTAGTTTTATTCACCTGAGGCTAATTCAGATTCACAAGCTTCACTTTCAGATTGTCACCTACTCTTCCAGTGATGTTTTCGCTGGAATGAAGGAAGAATGAATGAGTATGTGGTCTTTCATGTTTGCCCTCTTAAACTCTGTTTTGCCTTATTGAAACAAACTCAATACTTGAAGAAATCAGAATATTAGACAAATTTTCTTGAGGCCTCAGTTTTTCTGTTTATGGATTAGGTTGGTGTTGCTGTTGTAGAATTCTTGCTGGAATAGTGTTTCCAGAAGCCCCCAGGAGACCAATGGGTTTATCCAGAGTGGCAGCAGACTATTTTACTGTTATTTTTTATAGCAACACTGTTAGGGTTAAAGGTCTGTCAGTGTTCATGCTATAATCCTCTATTTTCATCCTGTCATTTCACCCATGCAGAGCATGTGACACAACTGTCCCCTCCTTTGGTGACTGATAGGCAGCAGCATCAGTGAGTACTTGGATGTCTTCTTGCCTGAGGCAGTCCTGCCTCCTGGCAGTCACCTTCTGAGAGCTCTCTTCTGCCTCAGATCAAAGACCTGCAGCAGCAGCAGCAAGTTCTGCCTTTGCTGGTGCAACTGTGTGTGTGCAAGGGATCAGAATAGTGCCATGCAAAGAGCTGCTGGATCAGAGTCTGCTTCCCTCTAGTCATAAAATCAGTCTGTTAATAGAGAATACAGAAGACACTCAACTGATGCAGATGATCAAGTATGTTTGATGCTCTCTGGGAGAATTAGGAGAGCAAAGATTCCAAGAAAAGATTTAACCTAAAGCATTGATTTGAGCTTCCTCCCAGCCTGGTTTTGTGCTTTGAGGTTCCTTATTTCTATCCCAATATGTTGGTACTGTAGTGAGGCTGCTTCAAGTCCATGTACACCTTTATTTCAGATTTATTTGTGTGCCATCATCCCCCTGCCTCTGTAGGGAAAGACCGAGGACTGTTTGCACATGTGGTGCAAGGTCTCAGCATTCTGTGTGGGGTTTGAACACTAAAGCTGTTGGGGCAGCTGCTGTCGTGGAGCAGGGAGTGATCCCAGCACGGGCAGCAGTGGGACATCACAGCCTGTTCTCTCCCTTAGTGTATGTTCCAGATGAATGGGAGGTGCCCCGGGAGAAGATCACCATGTGCCGGGAGCTCGGGCAAGGCTCCTTTGGAATGGTGTACGAGGGAATAGCCAAGGGAGTGGTGAAGGATGAGCCAGAAACCAGGGTGGCCATCAAGACAGTCAATGAGTCGGCCAGCATGCGCGAGAGGATCGAGTTCCTGAACGAGGCCTCGGTGATGAAGGAGTTCAACTGTCACCATGTGGTGAGTCCTGAAGATGTGCCGAGGCTGTGACTCATCCAGCCCTGGTGCTAACTGACGTGAGGCTGTTCCGGGCTCATCTGCCCTGACTGAAGTGGGAATTTGGGTTTTTTGCTTCAATTCTGTGCAGCTTTGTAATATTATTGTGAAATCCCAGTCAGAAAGTGGAACCAAATCTACATTCAGACCTTTCCCACAGGTTCCCACAGGGCTACCTATCAACATGAATAAATGATAATTAGCTGTACTTGTGTTGAACATTTGTTTTTCCTCTGCCAGGTTCGGCTGCTTGGTGTTGTTTCTCAGGGCCAGCCTACGCTGGTTATCATGGAGCTGATGACACGTGGCGACCTCAAAAGTTACCTGAGATCATTGAGGCCAGACACAGAGGTGAGTCATGAGTTGCTGGATGTTTGTTTCTTCAGTTTGAATCAACTTGAACAAGACAGCCTCACGTTAGAAGCAGCAGGCAATTAGCCTTTCCTGCCCTTCTCCTTCAGTGTAAGGACATAACATGAGCTGTTGTGTGATCTCCAGCAGCTCTTTCAAGAGGCAGTGCAGGGTGCCACATGGGATAGGTCCCTTCTTGTGTCACTGAGTCCTCTTTTCCACATTTGCATTAGATCTCTTGTCTGATCTACTTTCTCATCAGGATGTTACAGAAATTGGCTGGTTTAAGAACATGTGTTAGGATAATTGTTTCATGTTATGTGTGCAGCCCATTGCCCCTGCTGGAAAGTAAGTATCTGTTATCTTAGCGCCTGTGCAAACTCTCATGCATAGGCCACCAGTCCAATAGCTAAAATTGTCACACATGATACAGGCCCTGAAGGATAGAGATGACACACAGGTCACTTGCCACTGAAATCACAGCAGCCTATGCAGAAAATGAGCTCAGCAGCTTTTGCCCTTGATCTAGAAATTTTGATGTGGATAAGTTAAAGGAACAGAGCATGAGGACAGTATGTGCACAAGAGAATGAACGTGGTCTGTTAATTTTTTTGATATTCATCTTGCTCAGAACAACCCTGGGCAGGCTCCCCCGACCCTGAAGAAGATGATCCAGATGGCAGGAGAGATCGCTGACGGCATGGCCTATCTCAACGCCAACAAGTTCGTGCACAGGGACCTCGCTGCCAGGAACTGCATGGTGGCTGAGGACTTCACAGTCAAAATTGGAGGTGGGCTGTCCTGACTCTTACGTAGGTCATAGAATCATCCTGGAAAATCAGTGTCTTAGAAGGCTTTTCATTTTTTTTTTTTTTTTTAACTGAGGTCTAGTTTAAATGTCTGCAGAACAAAATATGTTCCTTGTGAAGACTTGCAGTGATTTAAGACCTGTGAGAAGTTAACACTGAGTTGAAACCTCTGGAATACCTCTGCTTGCTTTCGTTCTAGTGAGGCAATAGTATAGCATGTGGGTTTAAAAAGAGCTGGTGAGGCAGTGATTTAGGTGTTGGGTACAGCAGACATCTGGGTGGATGGTGTAGTTACCTCTGGTGTGTCATTCACATCTCTGTTAATGCACAAAAATAATTCTACTTCCTGTTTATTGATTCAAGAATGAGAATTTCAGGATTATTTTAAATCATATCTGAGTTGGAAGTGGAATGACTTCAGCTGGGTGCTTTCCAGTCTAAACTGGAGTTCTGCTTCCCAGACAGCTGAATGGCTTTTCTTCTGCTCTGCTGTTAGATCACCATTTTTTTTTCCTTTTACCATCCCTCCAAAATAGTGTCAGCCGAGTTTTTTCAGTCTTCTCTCCAGAGAGAGTGATTTTAAGCTGTTGGCTGTTTTTGAGTTGTGCATATTAAAATAACGTGTATAGCAACAGCCTTCTGCTGTAGGAAACTAATTCTTTTTTTCTGAGCTTAACTCAGCTATTTTGATAATTTGTGTAAGTAATCCTGTCATTTGGGAGAAAGAAAAAATGATTTCATTTTGAGTCAGTTAATTAGGAAATAAGATCTTTTGGGGATTTTGTGTATTTTCTGCAGGTTCATGGGAAGTCAGCCTAAATCCTTCCCACTCCAGTTTTCTCCTCCTGCCCCCATCAGCTTGTTTTACAATTCTTTAAACTGAAGATATGGTGCATTTCTTCCCTTTAACATGTTCATGGATACCCCAGAAGCATTTTGTAAATGTGCTGCACTGCTCGTTTATGTACCAGCACTGAAAATCCCCTCATGCAGAAACAGTTCAGGAGCATCTTGGCTGGAACACGCCAACTCAGACTGTTCAGATCTCAGAGGAGGAGCTTTATGCCACACTACCCTGTGCTCGCTGCATGTCTGTTTCTTATTTGCATTACATTTTGAAAGAATCTTCCGTTCAGCCGGGATAAAGTCACCCTGGTGTGTGGGAGTGATGGAAGAGCTGCACAGATGGGCTTTTTAGTCATAATCGCCGAGGGTACCGGTGTCCCTGGTACGCAGGGAACGATGTGGTTGGTCACTCACCACAGACTGGTGGTAGCTGAGAGAGCTGGGGGAGTTCTGTACATGTTTCCTGGGGGGAAAAATGGGGCAGTTACAGGTCTGTGTTGGTAAAATGGATTTTGCCCTCTGTGTCATCAGACAGCATTTAATGTCAGTCAGAGGACTGATGATCCCTGATTTATTAATTTTTTGGTTGGTATCTGAGAACACAGTAACTGGTTTCAATAGGCAAGTATGAGACCCAGCAGTTCTGTCTCAGGCGATTGTACAGAAAAAAAACACTGGAATAAATCTGAGTTACAGTCAAGGGGATGAACATTTTTAGATGCAAGTCTTGCAAATGCTTACGAATTTACAGCTAAGCATGGATATAACCGGAAGTATGTCTTTAATATTTGTGTGTGTTAATCACAAATGAGCAGCGTAATCCTCTGTAGCACTTGAAATAGAATATTGTACAGAAACTGGGAATTACCTTTGGAAATAGGAAAAAGAAAACCAAGAGAAGTATTTCCTTTAACATGTTAGATTCTTCAGTTAAACACAATAGTTATAAGTACTAAAGGAGCTTCTTACACTCCTTAAAAAGAAAAAAGAAAATCCCTGAATTTGAGGAACAGTTAGTGAATTATATGACCTTCAGAAGACTCATCTTACTGCAAAGCTTGAGCATAAATGCTGTAACTTTTTCATACTCCTATATTTAAACCATTCAGACTTGTCAGTGGCACAGTCTGTTGGTGTTGGGAGGGAAGGTCACCAGCCTTGAGGCAGCAGCTGAAGTGTCTGCAAAGTCAAGTGTGGTGGGAACACAGTGCAGACTCCTCACACCTGAGTGTGATTCTCTGGCATGTCGGAAGGGGAAGTGTTGATCTTTTTCTCACACAAATTCAAAGTATTTCTACCTTCTAGATTTTGGCATGACGAGAGATATCTACGAGACAGATTATTACCGGAAAGGAGGGAAGGGTTTGCTGCCTGTCCGCTGGATGTCCCCGGAATCACTGAAAGATGGAGTCTTCACAACGCACTCCGATGTCTGGTAACAAAAAATGGGCTCTGAAAAACTGCTTTACCCCCTTCTTTCTAGACTCCTTGTTTTAGTAGACTTAACTGAGTGTACTGCTTCTCCTGCCCATTCAAAGGTAACCCTCTTGTTCCACAAGTTAATGTTTCAGCAAGAACTTGTGAGGTTAAATTTTGCTCTCAGGGAGAGCAGAATTAAATGGATTTCCAGAACTGGAGGTGGCAGCGTGTTTCCTGCTGTTAGCTGTAAAATCAGTTGTGCAGTGAAAAATATTACCTTCACCTGGAAGAGCAAGTTGTCATTTTTTAAATTGCCCTCCTTCAAGAAAAGCATTAAAAGTTGCCAAGAATATGGAAAGGTTCCTAGTGCTGACCTCCTTTTCCATCAAAACCTTCTGTGTAAATTACTCCACTTTCCCCCAGATGGGTTGTGTACTCTTGCAGGCTTTTTTGGGGAGTTCTCCCTTGTGCATATCCCTCTCCATTTGGAGCTTCATTTGCTTGTTTTATATACTGCAAGATGCAGAAATAGGGTTTTCTTCCAAAGCACACTGCATGCTTGCTGTATCTGTGCAGTTATTAATAGAGGTGTGTACTTAGGAGAAGTAATCCCCTGGAACAATTCCCCACACACCCCCCAGCTTTTGGAGATAGGTAAGGAGGACTTGGCAGAAGATGGTTGTGTACTGGCAAAACCTCTCCTCTGTCTTTTATGGTTTCTCTGCCTTCCTAACAAGATGTTTTTACTGCTGATCTGTTAAAGAATTGGCAGCTGATTGCCTCCAAATGTCTAGAAGTCAGTAGGAATGGTGTCTTAGGAGTAAACTGCATTTTCCTTGAGCATCTTGAGGAGTTTGGAGTCAGTGGTCTGTAGTTCACAGCACCAGCTCTGAATGAAAAGTTCCTAAGAGGAATTCAAGTGAAAAAGCAAAGCACCAGAATGATGCTTAAATTTTATTTTACATATGGCTAGTAACTTACTTTTGAATCCAGTAACCCTCAGACTTGGAAGCAGATGAAAACAACCACACTGAGATGAAGGGAAGCCCTGTATCAGCTATTTATCTGATGGAACAGTGCAGGCATGCTTTTGGCAGTCCCCCCAGTAAAAGAATTTTGGGACTTGTAATGGCTTCACAAAGCAGACAGAAATTTGGACTATATCACTAGAAAATCCCCAGATGCAGAACTGACCAAGCCTGGAGTGAAGAGCTGGCAGAGCTGCCTGTTCTTACCACACAACAGGAATTTTCAGGTCCAGCTGTTGCCTCCAAAGGGTTCGGCAGCAGATCAGGGTGAGCACTGGGGATGTTCCATGTGTGTTCCACACTTGCTTTCCTTTAGCCTGGGACTGTTATGTGATGTTATTCTTCAAACATAACTCAAATTCCAAACAAAAAACCCCCAGGTATGACGCCAAATCAAGTGTCAGAAGTAAATGAGTGCTGTAGTTGTTGCAGGAAGTACGTAAGTGCTTCCCTATCAAGGGAGAGAGGAAGTTTAGATGGGATATTAGGAAGAAATTCTTCCCTGTGAGGGAGGTGAGGCCCCAGCACAGGTTGCCCAGAGAAGCTGTGGCTGCCCTGGATCCCTGGAAGTGTCCAAGGCCAGGTTGGATGGGGTTTGGAGCAACCTGGGATAGTGGAAGGTGTCCCTGCCCATGGCAGGGGGTGGAACAAGATGGGCTTTAAGGTCAAACCATCCAGGGATTCCCTGATTTGGCATTCGTTGGTCCATCAGTCCAAAGCAGAATTGTGCAAACAGTTCATCAGTGGGACAGTCTGACTGAATATCCTGGCCTGGAAAGTAGTTTACTGATTACAGGATTGGAGAGTTGAAGAGGAGGAGTAGTAAAATCTTGACAGATTTTTACTTGAAAGCATAGAGAGGAAAAAAATTGCTTTATGGAGAGGAGGCCCACAGTACTCATGGGTATTTCAGAGAGTTTCTCATTGGGATGGTTTGGCATCTTAATTGTTAGAAGTGATTTACTCTGAAATTTGGTTCACAGGGAGGCACAAAAAAACAGGCTCAACATGAGAAATTCGCTGTTTGTTTAGAACATGTATCCACAGTGACAGAGAAATTTCAATCTAAATTCCAAATGTAGTGGAGCTTGACTTAACACTGTCATGAAATACTGTCTGTTTACTTGATCTGCTTATGGCTAAAAGGATCATTCCTTCTCAGTAACTTTTACACCAGGCACTACACATTGGAGGTCTCTTCATGCCAGGAAAAACTTCCTGAATACTTCTATTGGTTCAGATTTGAAGTTGCTCAGTGTAAACTGTGGAGCTTGGCTGTTTTGGGGGCCATTTATTTGCATCTAACAGTAAAAAAAAGGTTTTTCCTGCCTTTCTGGGCAGATACTGGGACATGTAGTTCCATGTTCTTCGAGATCAGTTTCAGAAGCCAAGATGTCAAAAAGACAAAACCCTGTTGAGTGGTCAGAGGCCAGGATTTATAAGCTGTAAGGTGAAATGGCAACTGCAGGAAGAGCGTCTGGAGGTTTGAAGGGTGGAGCTTTATTTTAGCAACTCATTCTTTTACTGCTTTTCAGGCTGAAGAATGAGGTAATTAGACAGGGCTGGGGTTTTTTGTAGTTAGGGAAGAAGGACATTTTAAAATTAATGTAATACTGTTCAGGGTGAGGGTGGATTTCTATAAATAAGTCCTCAGCATCTTGCATTCTTTCAGGGCTGGTAGTTGCCTGGAAGGAGCAACCTGAGTTTATTTATTAGGATAATCTGACGAGTAGGTGTGCAAGACTTGTCCTTGTTATCCCTGCGGTGATCAAAGAAGCTTCAAAGGCACCCAAATGTTGAGTTGACCGCCTGTCCCTCCCTCCCCTGAAAGGAAAACAATTGCCAGGCAGTTTGTGGCTTCTGGCTCCAGATGCAAACTAGTTTAGATCCCAGGGATAGCTGAAAGATAAAACCACTCAGCCATAACCAGCTAATGACACTGGACTCCTGTTTTCATAACACCCCCCCAGTGGAACTGTGTGTTTTTCACTCAGCTTGACTCAGCATTTTACCACACAAGTCAGACAGCATCGAGATTTTCCTTCTTTGCCCTGCAGCTCTAAAAGTAGATGACTCTTCAGTGCAGGGCAGACAATTTGAGCTGTGTCTGCTCAATAAAACTAATTTTAAATGGAGATATTTTTAGAAAGTGTCAATACTTACATCCAAACTACCCAATTACATAACTATGCTTATCTTCCTTTGCCAGTAATCAATTCTATTATTAGACAAACTGCTTTTTTCACTTCTGCTGTTCTTTGTAGTTATCTGGAAAGAGCTGGAAGCTCTGTTTCAAGAACATAGTTACATGCATGTTGCAAAGGGGTAACTGAGTTTTTCTCACCCCAGCCCTTTTCCCTTCTTCCAGAGTAGGTGTGCTTGAAATCAGCAGTCTCTTCAGGGAGGTGCTGTGACTGTCACCACAGGCACATGTTTTTCGAGCAACTGGAATTCTTTGTTAAAAGAAAATACCCATGGACACCCACTACTCAGCATCTTGTAGGAAATACAGCCTTGTAAAGATGGCTAGGAGCCCTAAAACTGTGATCTTCCCTGCAGGTCCTTCGGAGTGGTGCTGTGGGAGATCGCGACGCTGGCGGAGCAGCCGTACCAAGGCATGACCAACGAGCAGGTGCTGCGCTTCGTCATGGAAGGGGGGCTGCTGGAAAAGCCAGACAATTGTCCTGACATGCTGTAAGTGCCACCCCTGCCCGGCGGGCACAGCTCGTGCTTCCTGACCCCTGCAGGGTCTGCTCTCCCCAGCTGCCCCAGGAGGGGCTGTTAGGGAGCGACAGTCGTGGGAGGGGCTGCTCAAACAGTCTCTGTCAATCGAGTATTTTATGGTAGTGAGACATTCCAGAAAACAACTTTGCTTGTGGCCAGAATCTCACGGGCCATCTATCTCCTAATAAGCAAACAAAACCCAAGCTTTGTGCTACTGAATAAAATTAGACTTAATAAAAACCCATAAGTGGCACTTGTTACAGCAGGTGGCTCTGTGCCTAAATCATGTCTCTCCTGCTTAAATTCTGTTGAGCATAAAGAGAAAAAAGAGCAGGGGACAAGCTGAAATGTGTGTAAACACTGAAATTCAACTTCATAGTTCAGCATACAGATAAATTAAAGTATCTGAAGCTGGGTTGGATCTGCTGTTTCAATCATAGCACTCGTCCCACTGGGATAAACAAATGCCCCCTGTTAACAGTTTCCTCCCCTGCAAGCACAGGGAGAAGTTTTCCACAGAAAAACCTCTCCCTTGCATCAGGATCAACCCAAAGCCTCACAGCAGCAGAGGGTGTGCAGTGCAGCAGCTTCAGTTTTTAGCTTTACATTGTTGAAATACTTCTGCTGGCCTTTGTGTACAGCAGTTTCAGTTGTTCAGACTTTATTGCTTTGATATACTTCCCAAACTGACTTTTGGGAAGGAAATACTGCGTCTTGCAGTTATTGAAATTTGTTGGAGGCCCACAGAAGGGATACAATCACTTAAGGGCCTCAGCTGCTTGGGATTCTTAGGAAAATAGCTTTTTTGGCTGGAGCCTGGCTGTGGTTTCAGATGACAGGCACAGGCAGTGTTGTTTTGTTGTTTGAGGGGGGTGGGTGGTATATGCAGGGGGAGGTGTAGCTGCCATGTGATTCCTTGGTTTCACATTCCTTCCCTTTCGGGATGCTGTGGAGAATTCCTGGCAGTCGGATTGAGTGGACATTGTTTAATGCGCTCAGAGCCGTGTAATGGGGGTGGGCACAGACGGGGATGTGATGGGCTCAGCTCTCTGAGTTCACAGGAAAAAGGCACCTCTGCAGTGAGAACAAACTCACTGGGGAGAGATCCAGCATTAGGATTCCCGTTAACCTGGGGTGTGTGTGGCATGAGCAGGGGTGGGAGGGGAGTCTGGCCAGGAGTTCTCTCTGCCGCAGCCCACCCAGTTCTCCTTCCTCCCCCTCCTCAGGGAATCTCCTCTGCTCCAGGGCTGTTGCTACTGGATGAATCCACTTTCAAGGTCCTGGCTTGTGAGCTGGGAGAACTTGGTTAAAGTCTGGCAGAGCAAATCTTTGCACCAGTGTGTAACAGCCAAGGCCTTTCTTGTGCTGCTCCTCCTGGAGAAGCTGTTCACGCGTTGGTTCTGCCCAGCAGGATTCAGCCTGACAGTGCAGAGGTGCAGATTAAAAAAAAATCTGCCTTTGAATTGTACTGCTTTGCTCTATCAGAAAAAGAAATGAGGCTGAACTCAGACCTAAGGCACATCCACTTCAGTGGTGATTTTTTGGTTTGCTTTTTTTTAGTGATAAAGTTGAGTATAAAACATCCTGGCTTTATCCCAAATGTAAAAAAAAAAAAAAAAAAAAAAGAACATATTGACCTTGCTGTGACTTGCTTTTGCTGTCTTGCAGCTTGTTTTGTCTTTGTTTTAGTACAGACACCCAAATCTGCTGAAATTCAAATAGGCAGTTGTAGGAATAACAGTAGGGCGTTCCAGGAATAACCTTCACCTTTGTTCCCTGCACATGCACTTGGCCATCAGAAAACCTCTTTTGTTCCTGTGGTGCTTTATTCTTTGCATGTTTTTGCTTCTTCCTCTGCCCAGGATGCTGTGACAGTGCTGTGCCACCCTTGGTGACCTCCCCTCTGCTCCCAGTCCTCACTCACACACTGTAGCTGCTGGCAGGGTCAGAGACCTGGTCTGCAGGCACAGGTCCTCTCCCGGGCCCAGTAACCTCCTTCTCAGCTGGGGACCTACAGGAAAACTAGGACATGGGCAGAAGAGCGTTTCTAACAGTTTCCAAGAGCCCTGAATTTGCATATGGATCTTACCCTGCATCCCAGCATGTTCCAGGCCACTGCTTTCTCCAGTGCTTTACGAAATCCTTTGTAAATCAAGGGATCCTCTTTTTGTGGAGATTGTGAAAAGATTTTGTTTAAAGACAGGGTCCTTGGCATGTCTGTGCATGTGGGAGGTATTTTTCAGGCAGCACAAATTCTTGCTGGTGGAGACTGGTCTATGATATTTTAGTATTGACTCCCAGTATTAACTCAAGATGTCCCAAAAGCAAAGCCCTGGTGCAGGGAGGTCACTTGGGCTTGGTGCTGCCTGGAAGCAGGTGAGAAGGGGAGCTCTGTGCTCCCGTGTCTCATGTGGTAGCAACAAATGCACAGGGACTTTGTTCTTGAAATTAGTTTGACTTGGAAGCAACTGAAATTCTGGTCAGAACATCAGTGGACCTGTCTGTGGAGAGAAGGGAGTGTGCTGACAGAGAGAAACCTCCAGAACAGGTGGAGGAGGTAACTGCTGTTGGGAAGTGTAGATGAGAACAGAGAGAAGAATCCTGCTGTCACCAAATCTGCTATTTTTAGCCGTGCGGGTGATGTGATGTTGATGCAGCCCTGCACCCTCCAGCCATGGAGCAGGAGCTCCCCTCAGAACCTTGTGTTCCCCCACACGAGTTCTGCATGGTGCAGGCAGGCTGGGACACTGTGTCTCCATCCCTGCCGTGCTGGTTGTGCTCGTCAGTGCCTCTGCTCCCCTGACCCTGGTAGCAGCGGGCCAGTAGCTTTCAGCTGGAGCTGCAGTTCTGTTCTGCAGCGTGGCTGTGTCAGATGCTTGGGCAAAAGGGGATTTTACAGGGGGCTGTCCTGTGGCTGGAAGGTGGTGAATCCCTGTGAAAGAGCGAAGCACAAAGGGGAGGTATTTCTGGAGGCTCTTTACTCTAACACAGGGTGAAACAAGCCTCAGTTGTGTTTATGCTACACCCTCTTGGCATAGTTCGCGTGGCTTTGCAGACAGAACCATGCAGTAAGACAGATGGTTCAGTAAGGCGGTGCCAGGAGAAGCTTTGCTGTTTTTCTCCTCTTCCTGTGCACTCAGTGATGTTTTTATGTCCTCCCATTGTTATGGCTTTGCTCATCAGGTGACGGCTGCGTGGCATCGAGCTTTGGTACAGCTGAAGCTCTCAGACAGTGTGTTCCCATGGGGCTTTTAAAAGTTGTGGAGGCTGGAATTCCACTCTCTTTTTGAAGCAGGATTGCTTCCCCCATATGCACTGTAGACTATTTACGCAGTGCTGATTTCCCTTTGTTCCTGCTTAGAACCCCGGGTCTGCTCTGCAGAAGCACTGGCAGCACATGGCACCACCAGGGGAGGAGAGGTCTTTTTGGTTTTCCCCACCAAATCAAGTGTATTGCAAAGCACAAATGGAATGCAGCTTCTATAGCAACTTTCCATTTTCTGTTTTTTTTTTATTGTCTTGGTGCAAAACAGAACTCAGTTTCTGCTCAGTTCCTTGAGCAAAAGATGCAGAGAGGGATGCTAGTTATTCTCCTCTCCCATGATGGTGCCTCCAGCTCCCTGGAGCTCACTTGCCACCAGTCAGGAACGTACTTCATAAATCTGCTCAGGTTGTATTAACAGCTTGTAAATTCCTCCATTGTCTATTGGAAAGGTTTTTATTTTGTTTAAGATAATGTAAACAAGGTCTGCGAACACACAGAGTTAAAAAGGAAAAAAAAATCCTTTTATGGGAACTCTGTAGGGTTTTTAAATCTGGAATGGCTTAAAAGAAACATCACATGTCCTTGTTTGTGCTGATGTCACATGCATTACTCCGCTGCTTGTGGTATCTCCTTAGCATTGCCCTTAGGCCTCGGGGCACAGCGCCAGCAAATATCCAGAGTTCCTGGCTCCAGCCAAGCTTCTATTCAGGGACGCAGCAGTCAGCTGGAAGGGAAACAGCAATGAAGTAACAGAAATGGATTTTATATATTTATGTCTCAAGCTTTCCTCCCTGCTTGTGGGTGAGGGTACGGTGCAGTTTTATGGTCTGGCTCTGCTTCTGCTCTGAAAGGCTTTTTACAGACTCAAAAACAAGCAGGACTTGGGCAGTGTTTACGTGTCTACGTGCGGTTACAATGCAGCATTGAGTACCCAGGGAGTTCTCCCAGCACAGACTGGTTTTGCCAGCTCTTGTTGGGTGTCACAAGGCCATTCTCAGGTGGCTGACGTTTGTTCACGCGGAGCGGTGCCAGCGGAGCTCTGCCAGGGATATTGGGCACTTTAGATGCACTTCAGCAAAGATTGCTTTGGGTTTGGTTGAAGCACTCAGCAGTGTTTGCAGCCCAAACACAGCCACTTGCCCTCTCTGCTGGTTCATGTCAGCTGAGAACACAGTGGAGGTACAACAGTATTTCCCAATTTCCTGAGTTTCTGGGGAAGGGCTTTCTTTGCTGGGAATTTGCTTTAGACCAGGGTTCCTGAACTCTCTCCAGACATGGGCTGCAGAGCACAGGATTTTCCAGCTCAATGTCAGTCCTGTTGGAAGGTTTGTTCTAGAGCAGGGACATTTGTCTAGGATGGACTTCTGTCATATTCAAAAACAGAGTGATTTTTTTTTCATTTGTTTTTGTCGTTTTAATTTAAAAATAAAATCTTTCCACTCTGAGGCAGAGATCTGGTAAACCGGGGGAACAACGCAGTGAGAGCTAATGAAAAGATCAAATAGAATTGCTCGTTTGAGCTCTGAAAGTGGATGTTGGAAATATGGTATTGTTGTTCTCTAGAATTAAAGCTAAAAGTTTAGGTGACCTGGTTTAAGGGAAGGATGGCAGAGGTGGGAAATAAACCCCAGCAAGCCAAAGGGGGTCTGACTGGGGCTGCAGGTCCCAGTGCTGGCAGGTGAGTCAGAGATATGAAGGATTCTCCAGTGCATTACCTTAACGGAGAGATTTCTTGGCTTTATTTTATTTTTAGATCCATTCTTACTCTAGCAGAGAGTAGTAGTTTTGGCCAGAAGTGACTTCCTCCACACAGCGTGTTCCTCTGAGCACTGTGTACACAGAGGATTGGCTCGAAGAATTAATGCTAATCTTCCTTTTCTTATTTAAATTTGTCCTATTACTGCACTGTGTTAACAGAAGACATCCCTATTCCACCTTCACAGACGGTGAAATCCTTTCTTGTGTTATGTTTAAAGCTCAGGGCGATCTCCTGGGAATATCCAATTTTGCTGTGTCATGAAAATGCTGTTTTCATTATGTCTGTATTACTGTTTCATTTTGTGGTTTTGTTTTGCCAGCATGGGACATTGTACAGATCTAATCATGGATGTGCTTAAACAGATGATCTCACACTCCGTAAAATATTAATGCATCCCTGTCCGTAAATGAAAACAACCTAATTTTAAAATAAAAAGATTAGAGAATGTCTTTGAGATTGGCAAATGTCCGTTGGGGATTACAATTAATTTTAATGTAATTTTCTTCTTTCAGGGGAAAAAGGCGGTGCTTTACCTTGCGTGTATTTCCTGTTTTAATTTTTTTCCAAGCCAGTATTGATGGGGTGGGATGAGTTGTTTGAAAAAGATACTCCAAGAGGTGCAAGCATGTAGCTTATGACTGAGAAAGCCCAGGGTAATTCAGAGGAAAAAGAGAAATACCAAGTCGGAATACAAGTATGAAATAGTTCTGGATGTCAGGAACCCATGAGACATGAGATGTGGGCAGGTGTGTGGGAGGGAGTGGAAAAGGTGAGGCAGGACGTATGGGAGTGAATGGGTGATGAAAAGGAAGGTGGAAATGTGACACAGGCATTCACAGAATATTTTGAGTTGGAGGGGGCCCACCAGGATCATCAAGTGCAGCTCTTAAGTAAATTGTGTGTTATGGGTATTGACCCCACAACCCTGGGGATCTCGGCCTGTGAAAGTTCTGTCACTTTCGCTTCCATTGGAGTGGAATGATTCTCTAAAGCGCGTGGTCCAACCCAGTCCTGGCTCTAAAACACCTCAGTGAATGTTCTTCTTGTGTGTTCCCTGCCCAGGTTTGAACTGATGCGCATGTGCTGGCAGTACAACCCGAAGATGAGACCCTCCTTCCTGGAAATCATCGGTAGCATCAAAGACGAGCTGGACCCAGCCTTCAAAGAGGTCTCCTTCTTCTACAGTGAAGAGAACAAGCCTCCGGACACAGAGGAGCTTGACCTGGAGACTGAAAACATGGAGAGCATTCCTTTAGACCCCTCTTCCACCCTCCAACCCACTGACAAGCACTCAGGACACAAGGCCGAGAACGGCCCTGGCGTGGTGGTCCTTCGGGCGAGCTTTGAGGAGCGACAGCCGTACGCGCACATGAACGGGGGCCGCAAGAACGAGAGGGCCCTGCCGCTGCCCCAGTCCTCGGCCTGCTGATCCTCGGAGCCAGAGCCTCGCAGAAACAAAACACACACAAACACAGGCATTGGGGGAAGAAAGAAAGAAAATCACAATATATTCAAAAGCCTACTGTACCTCAGTGGATCTTCAGAACTGCCATAGCTGCACTTGGGAGAACCCTTTTTTCAGTAAACAAGTTACCGTATTTTTCTTTTTTTTCAATATGCAAGCAGATGTTTGTTTCAGTCAAGGACTCCAGTCATGGGGCACACAGTTGGCCTTTTAAAACTCTTAATGTTAACACTTAATAGCAACAGAAAACTTGAGATCTGATGTCTCTCTCTCCTCTCTTCTATCTCTTCTTTCTCTTTCTTTCTGTCTCTCTTCTTGCTTCATAATGGGAAACATATCTGCGTGCAAGTTCAACCGTACAGCACTTTCATCAGATCAAAGATATCGCAGGCCAGGTGGTTCCCGGTACCCCTGCAAGTACCTGCCTAACACTGTAGGTCTTTATAAAAAAACCACAAACAAACAAAAAACACAAACAAACAAAAAAACCCACACACAAAAAAACCCTAAACTAAAAAAGACTGGATTTTTAATGTTGCTCTTTAATCTTTTTAGGAACATGTAAAAGAATAAAAAAGGGCCATCATTCGTCCAAGGCTGTTACCATTTTCAACGCTGCCAAATTTTGCCAAAAAAATGAACTCTTTGCTCTTTGTTTTTTGTTTTTGTTTGTTTTTTTGGTTCCTTTTTTTTTTTTTTAATAGTCATGGAAGGAGCACAGTAATCAACTGCTCTGTTCAAAACAGATCCTGACCAATATGTTCTATTCAGTCATGCACTGGTATTTAAAAAAAAAAATTAAAAAAAGTCAAATTGTCTAGATCTTTTTTTCAAAACTGGACAAAATGTGTTTGTTTTTTTTTTTTTTTTTGTGATGGAGAAGATAAAAGGGATGGGGTAAAGAAACAGCCCTCCCTCCACCCCTGTCCCTATCCCAGTGAATTCTGGACAAAACTGGCAGTGGTGAGCTAAACAAACATGCATTTCGTACAAAAAATGTCAACCGCCCGCCAAAAATGAGTTACGAAAAACCTGAACATAAGCGGCCGAGATCTCCATCGTTGCAGCCTGCCTTCCTTCACAGGCTTGCAAGGAAAAAACACCTAGAAACATAAATTGGAGAAGACAAAAAAAAGCAGTAACCGGATTCAAGTATATGATGCTTTGTTGACCTTTTCTCTTTATTATTAAGACTTCTCGAAGGGTCTTGCAGTTCTATGTTAGACCATGGATCATTTGCATACACATTGTCTTTTGTGTCACTTTTATAACTTTTTTACGGTTCAGATACTCATCTATATGTCTGTACAGAAAAAAGCTGCTATTTTTTTTGTTCTTTATCTTTGTGGATTTAATCTATGAAAACCTTCAGGTCTGCCCTCCTTCCCTTCCCTTCCACTTCAACAAATTTTCTTATGCTTTGTACTATAGTGTGTAACTTTTACTTCCTCCTTCCCAGTAACTGATACCTTTCATATGATTTGCCATGAACTGTTTAATGCCTTTTTATAAATACATTTCCTCCTTTTTTT